>JACXGJ010014834.1:0-14301 GCA_016801105.1 Esox niger
AAAGACAGAATTCCTCTAACTACAGATCTGATCTAATCTAGGTTTCACACGCAGCAGATTACCCAGAATGCTCAGAGGCAAGGAGGTCAAGGGGTTCTCATCAGCTATCATCCATGTACTTGCTCCCCTCAACCATGGCAGCAGATTCAGAGATGATCCACTAGCAGTGCAGGGGTATAGCTGGAGCTTAGATTCCATGTTACTGTGCTCTCTAAGCAGGCTGATAGATTACTAGTGATTGGATGGGATGATTCTGTTGGGATCCTTGGCTACATGTGGCTGCAGAATTCACTATGTGTGCTTATAGGAGTGTATGGTTTGAGTTTGCCTGGGTGAATATTTAGTTGGGGTTCGTGCAGAATTTTCATTTGAAGACAAGACTATATATGTTCTGGGGTCCGGTGTCATGGGAAAGATTTCAAAGAAGAGACTTTGTTGTCTTTCTGGGTCTCTCTGCCATTTGATCTGCTGATCAGTAGTGATACTTAACTGGAGGGTAGATGAACAGCCACCTGGTCTTGTGCCTCAGTATTGGGAAAGCCTCTGTACATAGCCCATTCATATGAACTGTCATGAAGAGCTCTGTACTTATTTCACTTGGACTATTTGACCAAGCCCGAGTTTGTCTGAGGCAGTATGTAATGTATTCTACCCGCTGTAGCAAATCGACCTTGATTCTAGCATGCAGTACCGGGGGTAAAGTCAAAAGTAACTGTACATTCTACGTCTGACCGACTGCAGGTGCTGAATCTGTTCCTGGCCCTGCTGCTCAGCTCCTTCAGCTCAGACAACCTGTCGGCTCCGGACGAGGATGGAGAGATGAACAACATCCAGGTCGCTGTCGCCCGCATCCACGCAGGACTCGCCTGGCTGATGAGGAACACCGCCGACCTCTTCAACGGAAATCTGAAAAAGAGGCGTCTTATGACCAAAGACGTTCAGATCTCCGTGAAGCTGACGCCTATAGCCAATCACGTGGAGAGCAACGGCGGTGTGGCGGGGGTGATTGGCCGCTACGGGGAGAAGTACATCGTCCTGGACGAGGACAGCTACATGACCAACCCCAACCTGACCATCAGTGTCCCCATCGCCCCCGGGGAGTCGGACGTGGAGTTCCCAGAGGAAGGAGAGGAAGAGGAGGAGACGGAGTCCTCAGAGGATGAAGATAACAAGCCGGTAAGACGCTTTGCGCCGGTCTTAGACCAGACTGGATATGGAGGCTAATCGTAGTTTAAAGATGGTAACTAGTTTGTTGACTGACCAGCTAACTCGTCAAAGTATGTGTATGATGAAAGACACACAGTCCTAAGTCGCCATATGCAGGAGTGCTGGGCTAGACAATAGTGACTCTGGCCTTGACCCAACATCCTGCCCGTGTGTCAGAGGAGTTGGGATGTGCAAGTAACACATTTTTGTTACTCTGGACAGCCCTAAGTACGATCTTATTATTATTACTGTTACTATATCATTATTGTGATATTCATGTCACTGAAAAGTGGGTGAGATCGGGAGTCAATGAGCTGCAGGGGGCCATATGGTAGATTACAGAGGCGGGTAGTACCAGCACTACAGAATAGATGGACCCAGAGCAGAACGGAGGCTTTCCGGGTACATAATCTGTTAATCTGTAAGCCAGGCAGACAAGGTGATCTCTGGTGACAGGACACAGATTTAGTTACGTAATCTCTCAACGCTACGTAAGGCAATACACACATACACATCTCAAGGACTGTAGAAAATGTTTTCTTTTCAGACTTGTTTTTTTTTTTGTCAGATATTTCTCTTGCGGTCTGAGACGGGTTAGAGAAAGATGAAATGAATGTTTTTGTGAGTGTTATCACTAGTGGCCAGATTTTATAATGGGGCAAAGAACTCCTTATGAATGTGAAAGAATCACGCTGACAGAGTGACATTTTTATTCCTGTTTGTATGATCGTTTCTGTGTTTATATACTGTGTAGCTAATTATTGCTAGAATAGGACTATACATGTCAGACAGGCCCAAAGTTGTTGTCGGATGAATAATTTGCAAAAATTTGAAGAAGGTTGTTTGGAACAGCCTGTGTGTATCTGGTGTCTGTGGGGAAGGCTGGTTGGCCTTGGCCAGATATGCAGTGGCTGTTAAGTTTGAAAACATCTGCTTGAGTTTTCACAGAATGCACAGCGCTAGGTTACAAGGAAAAATGCCTCGCATTAAATTATTGTAAGTTGCTTTGTTATTCTCATAGATTTAATCAAGTTAATCAACACAGTGTCATTGACCGTACTATGTCCTTTTGACCGGTTCCCTCTGAAGTACAGTGGCCCCATGTTGGGAAACCCACAGCTCAAAGCAAGCAAGTTTATATATATAGCACAATTCATATATAGAAGCAATTAAATTTGCTTTACAAAGAAAAAGAAAAACTGAAAAAATACAAAAATACAACAGAAAAAAAATGTATACTAGAATGAAAACAAACATTAAATAGGGAATTCAGTGTGCTTTACATAGAATGAAAAAAATGAAAAAAATGAAATGGAATAAAAACATACTAAATTGGTAGATTCCGTTGTAGATTCCATCAGGAAGCTATGTAACAATAGAAGCCATAATGCTAATATTATGGTTAAGTTTAAGCACTCAGTCATAGGCACATGAAAACAGAAGTGTTTTTAACATGAATTAAAAAAATGTATACATTTGGGACACGTCTAAGATCTTCTGGAAGTCTATTCCAGATGTGTGCAGCATAACTGCTAAACGCAGCTTGACCATATTTAGTTTGGACTCTGGGCTCTACTAGCTGACCTGTGTTCATGGATCTAAGAGCCCTTCTTGGTTAATATACTTCAAACATATCAGAAATGTATCTGGAGCATAAACCATTCAGTGATTTATAAACTAAAAGCACCACTTTAAAATCTATTTTGCCACTGACTTCCAGTAAGTGTAAAGATTTACGAACCAAGATTATGTGTTCTGTTCTCTTGGTCCTGGTTAACATTCTAGCAGCAGCATTCTGAATGAGCTACAGCTGTTTTACACTCCTCTTAGGGACTCTAGTTAAGAGCCATAGTAGTAGTCAACCCTACTCTTGGTCCTTTTGGGACATCAAACCCTTGATTCTGACTATATTTTTAAGATGATAAAATGCTGTTCTGGTGACCGCTTTGATATGACTGGTGAACATGACATCAGAGTCTTTTAGAACGCCACAAGATTACACACTTGGTCCCTGGTGTATAGAGTTCAAGGATCCAGCTCTTTACAAATACTTGTTCCAGGTATTGTGTTTTTGTCAAACACAATATCTGTTTTAGCTTGGTTTAATTGTAGACAATATTGGTTACGCCAGGTATTGTTGTGCTCTATACAGTGATACAGTGAGTCTACTGAGCTTCATTCATTCAGGGGCCATATATATTTGATAGTTATGGTAGTTAATGTTGTTGTTCTGTAGAATTTGGTCCAGATGTAGCATATAGAGATTGAACAGAAGCGGTCTGAGTTCTGATCCCTGGGGAACTCTGAATATCATAGTCACTCTGTAAGATTAATGCTTGCCAATGGTGACAAAGTTACTCCCGAACCAATTAAGGACTATTGCTAATTTCCCAGCCTATCCAGAAGCAGCACTGAGATCTAATCAAACCAGAACTGTTATTTTACCCAAATCAGTATTCAGCCATTTATAATTGAACACTTTTATCAGAGCCGTTTCAGTACTCTGGTGAGGTTGAAAGCCTGACTGAAATTTGTCAAAACGACAGCTTGAGTTCAGAACATTGCTGAGTTGATTGAAGACAACCTTCTCAATGATCTTGGCTATAAAAGGGGCATTTGATACACGTCGATAGTTGTTCTATATTGATGCATCCAGTGTTCTCTTTTATAATAGAGGCTTAAAGCCAGATGTTTTTAGAGATGTTGGGGAAATGCCTGGTTGCAGAGAGCAATTAACAATTTGCTGCAGATCAATTGTAATAGATTTAAAAATAGATTTGAAAAAGTCAGATGGCAGTGTGAGTCGAGACAACATGTGGATGTTTAAAGATGTCAAATTGATCAATTGTATTGGATTGCTAAGTCTCGCATCACTCTCAATGGAATAAATGTCTCACTCTTTTTCTTATCCCTTCCTCTCTTTGTCTCTGTCTTCTATATTTCTCTCTTGTCCCGTTTCTCTTCCTGTCTTTTAATCAGAGTTGCACTGAGGGGTTGGGAAGGAGAACCAGTCTACTGCAGGAAAATGATAAGTTGTAAAGCTGTACTTGCACAACTATAGTAATAATGAAAGTAACTCAAGTTGTCTTTGTAGAGATTAATGTGAAGAGCTGTAGTCGAAGAGCTCTTTTTGTAGAGATTAATGTGAAGAGCTGTAGTTGAAGAGCTCTCTTTGTAGAGATGTATGTGAAGAGCTGTAGTCGAAGAGCTCTCTTTGTAGAGATTAATGTGAAGAGCTGTAGTCGAAGAGCTCTCTTTGTAGAGATCTATGTGAAGAGCTGTAGTTTAGAAGTGCTGTAGTAGGATGGCTGTTGTGGTAGAGCTACCGAGGCCCTACAGATTAAATGGGCAGTGAGCAGAGTGGTGGAGCAGGGTGTGTTGGCACGGCAGGGGAAGGAGGGGCTGCTCGGCATGCTGTGTTGAGGTAGCAGCCAGAGCGGGGTGGGTAGGGGTGGAGCTAAACTGCCGGGCAGTACTCTGGCCTTCTCATCACGCCCCGTTTCCTTGGCGATACTGGGCCATGGTTCCTGCACGCTCTACACCAGACTTTGACACTAGGCAAAATGGAAATTATAATATATATATAATATAGCAATGACACACTGTTACTGACTGACAATTGCACACTTGTACTGAATGACAATGACATACTGTTACTGATCAGCAATGACACACTGTTACTGAATAGCAATGACACACTGTTACTGAATAGCAATGACACACTTTTACTGACTGACAATTGCACACTGTTAATGAATGACAATGACACACTGTTACAGAATCGCAATGACGCACTCTTTCTGAACAGCAATGGCACTGTTACTGAATAGCAATGACACACTGTTTTTGAATGACATTGACACAGTGTTACTGAATGACAATCACACACTGCATGCATGGATACGAGTACAATGATGGTGCTGAGTTGATCATCTCTGATACTTCTCAATTGAGCCAAATGCTACACTCATTCTATCTGCCCTAAAAAGGATACTGACATTAATCCTGTCTCTAGGTCCTACATGCACACACACATACACACTGGATTACACTTTACGCTTTTTATTGGATTTCTACATCACCTCAGTCCCAATAATCTCAGTAAAGCATGTTAAATACTGTATGTTTCCATTACTACCCTGTGAAATCTCATCAGACCTGGACTAAGACCCATAAGTGATAGAAGACAGGGGCCACACAACACACTGAATTATGACCCCCAACTGTAACATGAGATTACAGAAGACAAAGGTTCAAATACCATTTGAAATCCTAGCCTCTCAGTGTGCTGGATGGGAAGAGTGTGTCACGTTGGGACAATTCTATTGGTCTGCTAATCCAGACAAACCTAATTCAGCTCAGATGTAATAACTGACATAATTTAAATAGTATATAAACCAGTCTGGTTGAGAGAATTCTGTTGTTTCGGGTGTCACCATGGATATTTTAATGGCAGAAAACGTCTTGACACGCTGTGTGACTGGTTGATGTCATTAATGTTGATGATAATCTGTGAGTCATTGTTGTTTTATAAACAGCCAGCTAAGGCAGTAGAGAGGCTGCTGGATTGACCTTTCTGTATCTATAAATGTGGAGTGACCAGTCACTTCACTGAACAGGTACAGAGGGTACAGAGGTGAAGGGAGGAGGCGAGTATTGAACCCTGGTCCCCAGCAGGGACTACATAAGGGCAAGGAGAGTTTATCTCTCAACCAATGCTCCACACAGGTTCCTAATTCTGTGGATTATGGTGGCGGGGTTGATGGGTCGAGTAGAGTTGTAGAAATATGGAGTTACATCCTGGTGCAACTTTTTTGTTCCTGTGTTGCAGGAGAAGGTGAGCCTATCAGAAGGCAGCACGGTTGACCTGAGGAAGCCAGGGGAGGAAGAAGATGACTTGTCTGTGACTGCTGAAGAGGCAATGGAGCCAGACGAATGCTTCCCTGAATGTATGTGTACTGTAGCTACCTGAGTAGAAGGAGATGTGTCATTCCACTTTGTGTGGACGTGTGTGATATAATCTCTGTGTGTCTTTGGGTCTCAGTCTGCATAAATTAGGGTTGTCCCTCTATATTCCAGTCAGTGTATTCCATTGTGATATGGATATTAAAGTGTGTTGTGTGTTTCTGTCTCAGTCTGTGTGCGCCACTGTAAGTGCTGTGAGGTCAACACAACGAAGGGCTTGGGTCAGACCTGGTGGAGGCTGAGGAAGACCTGTTACCAGATTGTTGAACACAGCTGGTTTGAGACCTTCATAATCTTCATGATCCTGCTGAGCAGCGGTGCTCTGGTGAGCCTACCCTCACTGATCTCAGTCTAACCTGACCAATCAGCCTTCATCTCTTACCTGAACTCTCAGATATTATCTCTTACCTGAACTCTCAGACTACATCCCTTACCTGGCCTCTCAGACTTCATCTCTTATTTGACCTTGCAATCTTAATTTCTCCCCTGACCTCTTAGAGTCTGCCCATAAGGCCACGTTTAATATGCCATTCTTGCTATTTCAACACTAGGACTGTTTGATTCTAGCTAATAGTCCTTCAAAATCAGCAGCATTAACATTGTGGAGAGTGGTGTTGTTTCTGTACACAATGTGGTTTAGTTTCTGTCTTGTCCTTCTGCTCTAGGCATTTGAGGATATCTACATAGAGAAGAGGAAAGTGGTGAAGGTTATATTGGAATACGCCGATAAGGTCTTCTCCTACATCTTCGTCCTAGAGATGTTCCTCAAATGGATCGCCTATGGCTTCAAGAAGTACTTCACAAACGCCTGGTGTTGGCTGGACTTCCTCATCGTTGACGTAAGTGCTGACAAGACGTGTTTATGGAAGATGTGGACAGGTAGATAATGCATACTAACTAAACCGTGGCTGGTCTAAAGACTGTTGTGAACTGTATTGTAACCTGAAACGTCTTTAGTACAGTCAGCCAAACCAATGGTGTGGTACCTTAGCCAGTTTGCACCTTAACTTTTTTTTGGGGGGTACCACCACAATGTCAAAGCTGTTTGTTCTTGTGGCAAAAGGGTATCTCTTCTCTGCACGAAATGCCTTGGATATTTCAGCCTTACTTACTCAAACGTGCCCTGGAGGCAAACATGTATATTATTGGTTGGCTGCTTTGAGTGGGCCATACGTTCTGAATAGGCTTAATCCACTGAGGTGATTCGGCCAGTGTTAGTACTCATACCCAAACCCTAACCCTTAACAAACCTTAACCCTTCACTAACTCTAACCTTAACCCTTACCCTGAATGTTTTAAATGTTAAAGTTACATTGAGTGACATCAGGGTTGGAATGTAAGCCCACTGAGCCAACCAATCACATACATCTCTGCATTCAGGGCAATTCAGCCTCCAAGACATGTTTCTCTAGGTTAAACACTCAACTCTATGTGCCCAACATGTAATCGCCTTAACGTTGGGTTTATGCCTGACTCTGACTTAAACCTGAGTTCAGTGTCAAACTAACACCTTATCTGTTATGTCAGTGCTCAGTGGTTAGGTCGCTATTCAATGGATAGGCCATGTTGATGAGGTTGGGTTCTACCCCATGAAACAATACTATACAATAACCGTGTATTTCTGAGAATTTTACACAATGCTTATTGATCTGAACTCTGTTAGACGCGCATTGGCAATAGTTATGTTTCGTTGTATGTAATATTATCTTAGCTGTTTACATTGAACGTGGCAAATCTGACATGCAGGAAATTCATTCATACAAAACGGTACCTTCCTGTGGATGTGCAATTCTAGATATGGGATATATCCTGTGTATCATATAGATAGATAAACAGTTGCAGCTCTTTGCAAAACTGTTCAGACCCCTGACCATATCTGATCTGTTCTTAACATAGTTACCTGGTGAAGAGAAAAATCATTTTGAAACCTGTTTACTTGGCTTTTCAAGATAAAATATTTTTAAAATAAAATATCAGTGCAACCTTAAAGAAATATATTATGGATTTTGGTCAAATAGTAATATGTCATAATTTTATAAAATTCATTTAACTAAATATCTAATAAATTAGCAAACAAATCCCTATCTTGCAGTTTTGCTGTGTCATTGCAGCAAGGAGTTCAATTCCTGGTTGCAGAATTGTGCTCGGTGCTTACAAGAACTGTCTGGGTTTGATCAGGTTTCAAGCCCTGTTTCGCACTATTGACAACTTTTTGCTTGTCAGACGCTTGCAAGCTGAATCAAATTTGTTGGCCAGAGAATACAAGTTTTTCAGGCCACGTAGGTTCTGGCAAATACAGTATTTGCCGTAACCTACGTGCCTCCAAAATATTGGAACGGCAAGGCAAATTCTTTTGCTTTTGATGGTCACTGAAGATATTTGGGTTTAAGATCAAAAGATGAGACAAGAGTTTAGAATTTCAGACACATTTTCTTGGTATTCATGTCTAGATGTGTTAAACATCTTAGGACATAGCACTATTTTCATCTGTATTAGACCACAGCATTTGTAGGTGAGCAAAAGTAATGGAACAAATAATCTTAAAGTTAATAAAATGTAATATTTGGTGGCATAACCCTTGCTTGCAATAACTGCCTCAAGCCTGCGACCCATCAACATCACCAAACTGTTGCATTCTTCATTTTTGTTGCTAGTCCAGGCTTTTACCGCAGCTTATTTCAGTTCTTGTTTGTTTCAGGGTGTTTCTCCCTTTCCACATTTTTCCCCTGATGAAGTCCTTTGTTTTGTTGGTAGTGTGCTTTGGGTCATTGTCCTGCTGCATGATAAACTTTCTTCAATGAATTTCTTCATAAATTGGCAGACAAAATGCTTCTGTACACTTCTGAAATCATTCTGCTGCTACCATCATCAGTTACATTATCAATAAATATTAATGAGCCTGTTCCAGAAGCAGCCATGCACGTCCAAGCCATGACATTACCTCCATGATGCTTCACAGATGAGCTTGTATGCTTCGGATCATAAGCAGTTCCTTTCTTTCTCCACACTTTGGCCTTTCCATCACTTTGGTAGAGTTTAATCTTGGTCTCATCGGTGCATAAGATTGTGTTCCAGAACTTTTGCGGCTCATCTCTGTATTTCTTTGCAAATTTCAATCTGACCATTCGATTATTACTGCTGATGAGTGGTTTGCATCTTGTGGTGTGGCCTCTATATTTCTGCTCTCTGAGTCTTCTTTGAACAGTGGATTGTGATACCTTCACTCCTGCACTGTGGATGTGATTTTTTTTCTCACAATATTTCTGTCATCAACTATAGTTGTTTTCCTTGGCCAACCTGTTGGACATCTGTTGCTCAGCATACCAGTAGTTTCTTTCTTTTTCAGGACATTCCAAATTGCTCTGGTCGACAGCTCTCTGGTCTTCATGTTGGTTTATCCTCTTTTACAAGAAATGCAGTCTTTATAGGTTAAAACCAAGGATGGAATTGTACACTAGTCATGCAGAGTTATTTAATGTTTTAACAATCAACCTAAAAGGCAACACTTGGGCAACAAGAAACATCTGTCAGTCACATGCTCCAATACTTTTCCTCACGTAATAAATGGGTGGTTCAATCAAAGGGTGGTATGTCCTGAGTTGTTTAACACATCTAGATGTGAATACCAGGAAATGAAAGCTGAAATTCTCAACTCTTGTCTCATTCTCACCTTTTGATCTTAAACCCAAATGTCTTCAGTCAACAAAAACAAAGGAAGTTGCCTTACCGTTCCAATTTTTATGGAGGGGACTGTACTTCCTGGTTGGGCAAGCAATATGGAAAGACAGAACGACTTAGCGAGATTTGCATCCAAGGACATCTTCTTGGTCCATGGTCTCAAAGGTTCTTCCAAACTCGCTGGCAAGGCCATAATCGTTAATTGGACATCACAAATTTCAGGATAGAGAAAAACTGGCATCAAAGTGCACAAAATTATTAAAGAAATAAAAAATGTGCAATGTAGATTAGTACTACATCACCTTAACTCTACCCGATAGAGCCGTAAAGGCTAGACATATATTTCCATGCCCTTACCTTCCTTCCTCTGATTTTGCCCGCTGGTTCACAGATCGGCACTGACGTGTCTATAGCAGCTGTTAGGGTAAGTGATAGAAGTGAGTTGACAGGTGAGTATGGGATCCAGGTTGGAAAAGCTGCATCTTCTGCATCAAAAAAGCTTCTGTGTTTCCTCACTTGTAAGTGCTTCTCGTTGAGATATCAAAAGCCACCGTCTTGTCCACACTCGAAAGTAAACAACAATTGCCTTTCCAGGAGCAAATGTATACACTGCAAATATGTATTTTTCTTCATTTACTTTATTCAGGATCTTTATTCAGCTGGACTGAAAGATGTGAAGCTCCCTAAGGCTTCTGCGCATGTGTATATCACATTCGGTACAGTGTATAATTCATTACACTGTAGTGAGGTAATCTTTTAATAAAGTTTGATCAAATTTGAATCAATGTCTACATGATCATATAAAGGACCACAGTTTTCTACATAACCAAAACAAATATAATAGCATACTATAATTTTACTATAAGACGAACACTAAAAAGTCTCTCATGTGGCCAACAGACCAACAACATCCTCCATTAGCGAAATAATACAGGTAGGCTATTCTACTGTTTATTTACAATATCTGCTCTGAAATGTGTTCACTGTACATCATTCAAAAACTACAGGCAACTTCATAACCACTCTGAATAACTAAAGAAAGTCTAAATGCATTGCCCTATGAAAATGATTTAATGTCCCGTGGGTTACAATTCAGCCAGGAATAATACATTTTCTATTTCAATAATAATTATTCACTACTGAATGCAGTATTTTTGTCTCACATGAACATAATACTATTATACTATATTAGGTTCTGTTATATAGAATACTGATAAGGTATGTGATCTTACAGACATAGATTCAATTTACTTTATTATTGTCCCTCTCAAGAGTGCGTTTCCGCCCGTATTTTTCCCATTTCCGTCCGCCTTTGAGCAGCTGTTTTTGTTACATTTCCACCTCAGAAGACCGATGCAGGTTTCGAACCAGTGTTTACAAACTGAGGTGGGAACGTCTTGCTGCCTACGTGAATGGCATGTTAAAAGACGTAAACTAATATTACATGTTGAGAGATTTGTCTCAGGTGCACATTGGAGTTCCACTTATTCAAACATGACTTGGAGGTAGATCTGCTCTGAAGGCGGAAATTAATTTGATTGGTCAGCTTAGTGGAGGAGGCGACTTTGAAATAGGCTAAATGCTCTAAGTAGATATTTGAACAATGTTCCTGCTTGTCCCTACCCTAAACCCCAAATCTAACCCACCCTAACCTTAACTCTGACCCTACCTAACTGTTTTAAAATAAAAATAATATACAATTATTTTAGAGTTGAAATGTAAGCTCCATTCTCGCCATTGAGTCAACCAATCATATCCATTTATTCACATGAATTTCCGCCTTCAGGGAAGATCTGCCTCCAGGACATGTTTATTAAGGGAAACTCCCATCACCGTCTGCGTTATCTGTCTGACTCTTGTTGTTTGAAAATTCCATTGAAACTGAATCAGATTTCTGACTTTTGTTTTCACTTTTGTTATCTTTTCAGCAAGCAACGTTCCTATTTTGATGGGTTTTCTAAATTGCAGCCTTAAATCTAACATAAAAATGCTTATTATTTTGTTATATGGATAGCCTGTTTTTGAGCATTTGGCAAGTACATTTTTTATACTGCTGTGCTCTGGGTTGAGTGGTCTTTTTAGGGCCAATAGAATTATAGAAAATAATCACAATAATTTCCTTGATTAAATTGTAAGGTGCATAAACATTTGGCTCCTATTCAGTTTGGCTCCATGGCTGGGCTGGCTGTGGACTATTGCAAAAATAGGTTTGGCTGTCAGGTTAAGTCTAATATGACAATTAAAAAGATCTCAGCCCTGAAAAAACATGTGCTGAAAATAATATTTATGTTATCTCATAGGAAACACAAAAGATTGTCACTATGAAATCCATGGGGACCCTTTCAGTTTGAAGCTTCAAGGCCAAATATATCATTTTGATGAAAATGATCTTCTGGCAGACAAAAGATCCAGAAAAGGTTCAAGCCACAACCCACTTAGAATGCACACCGGACCTTGGCTTTTATATCATACAAATGCACTACCATGTATTCTGAGGTTTGTCTATAGAAGATCCAATGTTACCACACTACTCATTTTACACAAACCGTTTCATATGTTGTCATTTATCAGCAGACTGAATTTAAACTGTTCAAATCATTGGTAGTATAGGTAGAATGTCAACAGAAACCGAAGTTGTCTGATGTTTGACTCTGTATGCAGTTGGTAGCCAGTGTTAGTAAAATCTGAAACTGTGGAGGTTCATCTATCTATCCATCATCTCTATTGTTTATCAACATGTGGCTGGGTAAGGTTAAGGCTGTGATGACTTCAGGAATGATAACTCACAAGATCCAATCAATATAATATGATTGTGTTGGGTGAAGGAATTACAGGATAAGATCCAATGACTGTTTCAACACTATTCCTTATTTTGTTGTTTATTGTTCAAATCTTCAGCCTATTGTATGGTTTGTTCTGTGTACTTGGAGCCAAGTAATTGTATTAGTGTGTTTGATTTTCCCTGTATCTCCTTTAGATATGTTCAACAAAATCCCTGAAAATATACTTTTATTATATAATATGTTTGGGACCATAATAGCAACCGGAATTAAGGATATCATTTGATCATACAAGTGCAAATTGGACAATCAGATTTGGCAGTACCATTGATTTATCAAAAAGAAGAAAATAATATTTTGTTATGCTTCTTTATAAAACCTCACTCTATTTCACATATATGCATATTTATTATGTATATATAGCTGAGTATGTACGCATGTGCATTGACTGTACATACAGTATGTTTGTCCTTGTCAGTGTTTTATACCTATTACATCTCAGTCATTCTGTCAGTAAATCTGTCATCCATAGCTCATCAATCATGCCATTTTGAATCACAGCTATCACCCTCGGGCCATTCGACAGCGGAATACCATATTGTTTTGTCCGTTTTGGATGTAGAATAGAGTGGAAGTCTCAGTTGTTTATTTAAAAAGATGCCACAAAATCAAAATTCTAAATTGTTACAAGTTAATTTATTGTGTTCCTAACTGTGGAATGTCCCAATGTAAAGCACTGCTACAGTCGAAAATGTTGGCGCTTTCATGATTTACTTTTACGCAAATATTCTTGATTAAAGAAGTTTTGATACATTTTACAGGAGTTGGGTTCATGCTGTACTGCAGTGGGCTAAGAGTGTTTTTCTGTACACTGTGCTGACTACTTCAGTTCCCTAAAGTTATTCCCAAACATCTTGTCCACATGTAGACAAAAAAGGTGCAGATATCATACTCTTCTATTTTTCAGGATAAAAAGCAGTCTTTATAGACAAACAATTGAATGAAAGTGGTCTAGATTGATCCCAGTTGGAGGTTTTATTTCAAATGTATTTTTTTTCTCTGAAGACAGATTGAGATCTGCTCCATTTTTGGGCTACATGTTGACAAGGTGTTAGGCAATCAATAGAGCCACTGAATCTATTGAGCCACTGAAAATTTCTGAATAGTTACCCCAGGGTACAGTAACGCCTTTCAAGGGTTAGACTTACATTTAGCGGTAGTGGTTAGAGATTTTAGGTTATTTTTCTGGGGTTAAGTTTAGGGTTTGCGAAACAGGGTTTTGAATGAAAATACATTGCTGTCGCCGCACAAGGATTTATATTTGAAAATGTGTGTATGGTGGGTGTGTGTGTGTGTTTGTATGTGATTCAAGTGCATGTGTGCAATGTGAATGTCCTCACAAAGATAGTATAACCTGCCAGAAATTGGTCCCTACCAGGTTTTTTTGGTAAGTCCCTTCTACAAACGATGTGATTTCTGGCTTAAGGGTTAGGTTTAGGATATAACCTACAATTAGGCATAATGGAATTATTGGGTTCCTTTTAGGTGGTGGCTTTGTTGTTAGGGATAGGTTAGGTTTCAGCATAAATGTTCAGCTATTAAGGTTAAGATGTGGTTTAGGGCTTGGGAACATGGATGTTGGGGTTAGCTAGAAAAACAGCCATGTGTATAT
>JACXGJ010014835.1:0-14155 GCA_016801105.1 Esox niger
CAAAATTCCCTCCCTATTCTTTTACAAATATATTGACTTTGGTAGTGCACAGGCACAAAGCCTATGTGCCAATGTGTTGTTGTTAAATTACAACATTTTTATTTAACTGCCATGTCTAAGTTCAGCCCTTAGTCAAAAGTGGAATTGTAAAAACAAATTAAAACAGAGATATTACTTAACTTCTGAGAATGGATTATCTACTGAGGCTTGAACACAACATCCTCTCTACCACAAGCAAATGTTTTTTCCTAAGCTAAGGCACTGATTATAATGTTCATGTCACCAGAATGATATTAAGTGACTTAACACCAGCTTAGACTGAGGCACTTCTAGCAATTATTTTTTATAAAATAATCATGGTAAATTGCATTCCACTAAACATTTGCTTAATTAAGCAAATAATTGTACATCTGAAAAAGGAATATTATCTTAAATACACAAGCATAGATTAGCTACCGAAACGTTCTCTAAATGGTCAATTTATTATTAGCTAAACCATATGTTATATTGTTCATGTCACCAAAATGATTTTTAAGGACTAACGTTAAGATTAACTAACAGAGGTTAGTTAAATATATTTCCATTAGATAATGTTACTAGCTAACGTCAATTGCATTTAACTATCTCTGTTAGGTAGGTTTTTTAAATGAAATAATCATGGCAATGTTGCGTTCCACTGAATATTTGCCGACAGTCAGCAAACCATAGTACATGCTCCACCCTATAATAATCTTTAACATATGTAAATTATTATTTAAATTGTAATATATTTTCATAAATTATTTCCCCACATAACTTTCCCTTTGAAAATGTAGCATACATATTCTTCTTGCTAGTGGGTTGGTCATGTTGTGACCTTTCTAGGTAATGGCATGTCTACATCTTCCTCACCTGCTCAGGACGTTGCAGAAACATAATTAAATGACGTACTGACATGGTAAAAATGTATGTACCAGTTTGGTAAAGAGTTTACATAACTAGGGCTGGAAAAGTTAAACTGGTATTTTAATTGCTACAGAGTACTTTGCTTACAATGTAATTATTTGCCACCACATCATATTCCAAATATTTCAGAGATCAGCTGAAGACACAATATTACTCAAATATACGCAGTTGCTCAATTCAAATGCCATGTAGCCTAATCATTCACAATACCAGATGGAAGAGATACAAAAAGGAACTGTGCACACAAGGAACAGCCCTAGCTCAAGTGTCCCGCTATGTCTTTGCTGTAGTATAAGTACTCCTAAATTGTCATGAGAATTTGACCTCAGTAATTATAATTACGGTGGCTGTGTACTTCTGATGTGTTAAACTATATTTATGTATTTTACTGAAGTTTAAGAACATTTGGTTTAGTCATGTAAGTGAATTTTCACAAGTACTCTTGTACTCCGCTTAGCCCAATAGCTATGATTGAAACTTAAGTACTATAAATCAATCAATCAAATGTATTTTATTAAGCCCTTTTTACATCAGCAGTTTTCACAAAGTGCTTTCACAAATCACCCGGCCTTAAACCCCAGGGAGCAAACAACAATAGTGATGAACTTCAGTGGCTAGGAAAAACTCCCTAAGAAGGCCAAATTTAGGAAGAAAGACCTTATGTCCTCCTAAGTTAAAAACAACAGAAAACAGGGAAAATTAAGACCCTACTCCCCCAGCACAATAATATAGAAGCATAAGTCATTGGGGCTGAGACAGGGGGGTCCAGTGACACTGTGGCCCTATCCGGAGGAGGCCCCGGACAGGGCCCAACAGGCAGGAAATCAATCCATCCACATTGCCAAGCATCAAGCAAAAGGACGCCCATCAACCGCAACCATCCTGAATGAGGGCCGAGTATTGCCAGCAGAGCACAGCCCAATTGCACAAGTGCGCAACAGAGACAACAACAAGACAGTGACTCTGCCCCTGAATGGCATTGGAGGGAGGGCATCCCAGTTGTGATGAGAGCCCATCTGGCAAGACAGCAAGGGTGGAGAAGTATCAGGACTTTCTGGTCACCTTCACGCCCCTGGGCCAGACTACACTTAATCATCCACACATACGAACTGATATCTTTCAGATAAATAAGATTAAAACCAGGCTAGGACATTCCCACGTAGCCCAATATGGGTTTCCAGTCTCTCTAAGAGAAGGGAGTGATCAATAGTGTCAAAAGCAGCACTAAGATCAAGATGCAACAGGACGGATGCGGAACCTTTGTCTGAGGCAATTAGAAGGTCATATGTTACCTTCACAAGTGCAGTCTCAGTAGTATGATGGGGTCTGAAACCGGACTGGAGCATTTCATAAGTGTTATTTGTCTTCAGGAAAGCGTTCAATTGTTGGGAAACACATTTTTCTAAGATTTTTGAGACGAATGGGAGGTTTGATATTGGCCTATAGTTGTTTAAAGTGTCTCGATCCATTAATTTTTAGTGAGTTTGGTACACATCCGGAGAAAAGGGAGCAATTTATTACTTTCAACATTGCCTGACCTAGCACCGAAAATAGCTCCTTGAGTAATTTAGTTAGAATTGGGTCTAGTTGACAATTTATGGGTTTAGAACTCATTACCAATTTAGTGAATGTGTCGAGGACAACTGAGATTTTGGGGACTGTAATTATTTGAGGAGTCAGTAATTTGTTTTCTAATGGTGATGATCTTTTCATCAAAAAAGTTGGTGGAGCGCCACTTTCGCTCCAATTTTCTGGAGGCTTGCTCTAGTATTTTCTGAGTACCAGAGAGCAAGTGTCTTGTTCCGTAACTCTTTTGTTTTAAGTGGTGCAACCATATCTAAAGTATTTCGCAGTCTTGAGTGCAGATCCTGGATTAAATCGTTTGCGGATGTATTGTCTTTGTCACTGATGAGCAAGCTTGGAAGAATATCAAGAAATCTATTTGTAGTCCGAGAATTTATAGTTCGGCTTTTGAAACTCATTTTTTGCGGAGCGAGTGGACTTCTTGTTCTTACGGTAAATGTAATAAGACAGTGATCTGACATTCCAGGATTTACGGGGGAAATTATTAGATCTAAAATATCGATTTCTCTTGACAGGACTAAATCTAAGGTATGATTGTGGCTGTGCATTGGGCCGGAGACATGTTGGATAAAACCCACTGAGTCAAATATCGCTTAAAAGGCTTTTTGAAGAGGGTTGTTTGACTTTTCCATATGAATATTGAAATCGCCAAAAATTCGAATACTATCTGCCATAACTACAAGGTTAGACAAGAATTCGGGAAACTCATTGAGGAACATTGTATATGGCCCGGGCGGACTGTAAATAGTGGCTATGTAATGTTGAAGCTTAACCTGCTAAATAAGTTTATGAGATGAAGTCAATAAGGAAGAGAACAATATTATAATCAATAATAAGCCGATTTTATTGATTACACAATCAGATATATCTGGAGACAAGCTTACCAACAAGTTCCTTCCCCTCGCTGCCGCTTTTATAGCCTTTTTAGTTCCCGCCCCGTCCCTAATCTACCCCCTACATATACCTTCTTTCTTACTCGCTAGTGCGTGAGTACCCAAATTCCTAATTGTCTTGCCTCTGCTCATAAGGCGCAGATCCCAGGTCAGCCCCCTCTAACCAATAACATTTGTTTTTCCTGTTACTGATAGCACTTGTGGCCTGTTGCAGCTTAATTTCTATTCGGCACCTTTCTTCTTCCAACTTCCTCCTCAAATTCTACATCAACCTTAACATATTACATTGGCCTTTCTCACATTAATATTATTAACATATCACATTCGCATTTATCACATTAATATTCTTAAACTATCCCATTCGCCTTTATCACATTATCATTCTTAACAGTAAAACGATTTATCAGCCTAGTTAACTTCCATGAGCAAGTCTTCAAAAGAATGAAAACCACTGATGTGTTTAAGAGTAAATTTATATTTAGTGTCATAGATATTAGCAACACCCCCTCCTTTTCAGGATGCATGGTGGATGTGATTACTAATATAGCTAGGAGGAGAGGCCTCATTTAGGGCAGTAAAGTCATCAGGCTTCAGCCATGTTTCACATAATCCAATAACATCAAGTTTATGACCAGAGATCAATTCATTTACTGCAATTGCCTTTGGAGCAAGGGACCTAACATTTAGGAATCCCATTTTGAGACGCGAGGTAATATAGTCATTCTTATTTGTGACCGAGGTGAAGGAAGGTTTTATCTTAATAAGGTTGCTATTGTAAGCGCTTCCTTGTTTAACGTTTCTCAGCCTGGAACGAGTCTCCACTATGGACTCCACTATGCCAGCAGGCTGGCTATCAGCCTGCAGCCTGTCCTGCACCCTATCTCATGGTGAGGCTAGAGGAGTGAGTCTGCTCTTAATGTTTCTAGATAAAAGAAGAGCACCACCCAAGTAGGATGAAGTTCGTCGCTCCTCAGCAGATCAGGCATGACCCTATTTCTGGGCGAGTCCCAAAAAGAGAACCAGTTATCTACAAACTCTACCTCCTCCGATGAGCAGAACTTTGTTTTCAGCCAGTGATTGAGTTAGGAAAGTCTGCTGTAGAGCTCGTCACTACCCCTAGCTGAGAGGGGGCCAGAGACAATAACTCGATGCCGACACATCTTTCTAGATAATTTACACGCTGATTCTATGTTCTGCTTCTTAACCTCTGACTGTTTCATCCTAATGTCATTGGTGCCAACATGAATAACAATATCTCTGTACTCTCTATATTTGCCAGCTTTAGACTTCGCTAGCACCAACCCCAGATTTGCGCCTACGTCGGTGGCTCTGCCCCCCGGTAAACAGTGTACAATCGCTGGCTGATTCTTTAGTCTAATACTGCGGGTAATTGGGTCGATGACCCAAAAAGTTTTCAGTTTTTCCGGGACACCGGTAGAAAATGCCTGTCGATCATTCCCCTCTGAAGACGGCTTGGGTCTTGACTCCGACTCCAGTAGGGAAAACCAGTTGAAAATCTCAGTCGGCTCTAGCAACAACCCAAGTTTAACTGATCAATGGCATTTCTTCCCAGTGATTAAGAGAAAGTTCTTGCCCAGCTGCGGGAGCTGTGCCGGGGGGCTAACGACACGATTGTTTCTTCCTGGTGGCACAGACGCAGTTTTTCCCATTTCAACACTAAAATAATCCTTGCCTAACATTTGCGTCTGAAGCCAAGCCTCTAATTCTGCTATCTTTAACTGAAGACGACAGTTCTCCTTTGTGAAATAGCTACAACAATGCAGTGAAAAGGCATAATAATGGTACTTAGCTTCGGGTAGGTAACTGCAAGCAGCGTACAGCACGCCAACAGTCCCACAATGCAGCAGGATGTTGGAGGCATGTTGGGGTTGTTCAGTGTTGTGGTTTCACCCACTCTAATATATATTTTTTTTATTGGTAATTATTTATGTTAACCTTTCAAACTACTGCAAGGTACTTTCTGTTTTTCAAATCTAACAAATTTCCAATTTAGTCTACCTTACTAGCAACTGCAGGTAGAGCAAGTTTTCTGTTATGTATGTACCTGGCTAACTAGCTACTGCAGCTAGTTAACACTACTGTACAACTACTTAACAAACATCTGCTTAGCTCGTTAATGCCAAAATTATTGCTGGAGCACCGTGTCATCACTTCTTTACAAAACAGATAAGATAGCTATCTCTCTGACAAATTAGCTAAAATCACTTTGGTAGTTATCAGCGATTAACATTAGCTCTGTAGAGCAAGCCAACTAGCATTAGCAAGCTAGAGTATTGTAAGTCAACTACTACTGTAGCTTGATTGATTGATTGACTGGTTGTTTTTTACCCAGCCAGGCTGAGCTCAGTGCAAGAAGTGTTTCACTTGCTGGGACAGTAATAAATACTCAAGTCGAGTTTGAGTCTTCAGAATGCGACCGAGCATGCGGTAATCATCATGTTTTCAAAGTGTTTTCGTTGTGTACTTTATTGCCTTATTATGCATTAGCTTACAGAGTGGAACATTAAAATAGATCATTTTGATGTGGAAAATCTGCTAAGCTGATTCGAAGAAGTACACAATTTTATAGTCTTATTTTAACAAACGTTTCAATCCTTAATAAGCATTCTGCTTTCTCATTGCTGCTTTCCCTGACAGTAAGAACCATGTAGAGCAACTTTAGCTTTTGTCATCCTAAAGACAATGTCCCCTTAATATTTTGGTCAGTCTCAAGGGAGTTATGTAGAATAAGACCAGTTATACAAAAATACTAACAATATACAGCTCTGGAAAAAAAACTGATTTTTTTTCTTTAATCAGCATCTCTACATGTATGGCAGCCATTCCATTCCAGTGTCTGTTAAATTCCAACACAGGCACACCTTATTTTATTAAAAGAGGAACTGATTAGGTGATTACCTAAACCAAATCTAATGACTCTGTATAACCATTAATTAGAGAAGAACCATGTAATATATTCCTATTTAGGAAAAGTCAGTATCATAAAATGAAATGTTTTGAACATGTACACAAATATCACATCAATTTATAAAAACATCTTTAAATAATTTTTTTACTTCAGCATTTTTCTCTGATTACGTTCACAGACACCCACCATCCTGGCACAAAAACCTGTGAATGAGATGTTGAAGCACACTGGCTAGGAAACATTCTAGAAATGCAGGGACCTAGAAATGAGCGGGACCTTCTGGGGTTTGCCAGTTTTGTTTTGGCTGTGACACCTGGAGAGCATGTGAGTAGTGAGCATGTGAGTAGTGTGAATTACTTTATAAGCCTATCAAAGTATTCAAACATTCAGCACACCAGCGAGTGAAAAATACTACTCCTCGAGAGGAAATGCTACTGTCAGTCGAATTTTCTTAATCAAATAAAAAATTATAATTGAAGTGGTTATGGAGGATGCAGAAACTTTGCTTTTCAGGAGCAAATGTAAGTTGGCTTGTAGGTTGAGACCAATATAGCAGAACAATAGAATGTTCATTTTATTAAATATTTATTTCACAATTGCTCTAACAACCTATCAATCTTTTCCATCCATATCTTTTTACCCGCTAAGCCTTTGATACAAGGAACTTACGGGTGATCACTTGAGAAGTGAAACAAATTCCATTCCTTTTCCCAAGTTGAAATACATTTTGTAGTCTAAGTTACATGGCCATGCCATCACTCAGGAATCTATACAATATTCAAATATTTATTTTTACTTATTTTACTGGTTAAAGTTGCCTTATGCATCATTTTTACATCCAAATATCAGATAATAACCCTTACATATCATCAGTAAACATTAAAAAACGATCTCTGGCAGTGTCAGGACTGGCACTAACCCCACTGCCATGGTTGCAAGTCAAACGTACAAGTTTGATCAAACATAATGCATAAGCAACTATTGCCCTGAAAACGTAATTGCATTGCCTTTAGTTAGATCCAGCCTTGTGTAAACTGGTCAAAACATGAATATTATCGTTCCAGCTAGCAACCATCTAGCGTTCGCTCATCATGTTCGATAGCTAGCCCTCAACGAGTCTCTGAAATACAGCAATAAATCGAATGCAATGGATAGCCCAGAATATATTTTAATTGGTTTAGCTGTTTATTCTTTGTTTACTTTTTTCATTGTACTTTGTTAATTCTGTGTTCTGTATTCCACGCTGACACCATGGAAACAAATGTCTGAGTTCACAACTCCAACATTAAAGGCTGGAGGTGTCACTGCTTCAGACCGGTCAATATGACCGTAGTTAGTAATGACAGTCAGATCCTAATGAAGTCGTAAAATCGATATTCAACTCACTGCATAAAAACTCATATTGTGCACTTTTAAGTTGAATGTGAACATATTCAAAGTAATGACCTTGGAGCAATTAAGATATGTCTTATACTGTCTTATTCAAAAAGAGAACACCACATTCTTAGATTTTCTCATTGGAGATTCAATCCAGCAAACTTTTGGTTACTAATCGGATGCTGTAACTGCTAGGCAACCTGCCTTCTTCCACATAGCTAGTACTGGCTAAACTAAAACACCTTTTTTTCTACATATCTGTCCAAGACATGAAATAAGTCAATTCAGCCCAGACCCCCTATAACACAAAGCACATGTGAAATTGAGATAGCCATTGTGGTAAACAATTTATATTTTAAAGGTCTATGAAATTGCCCTGCAAAGTTACCTTTAGTAAATGTTTGAATATGTTCTTATAGATTGAAATCTTGCCAAGGTATCGGTCTCAGGCACACTCTGTATGGGTTTCTGCTACAAATTCTGCATATGCCCAGCTGCTGGAGCAGCCTTTTTTTTTGCATGCTTTGCAATGCAAACTACAGAAAAAACCTTTACCTTCTCTACCAGACAAGTGTACTACAGTGAGAACAGTGTTTACAAATGCTATGATCTGCAAATGACGCATCGGCCACAGCTCTTAGGGCCAGCATTGACTGAATATGGAGTCCCGGAGCAGTGCCTTCATATATGGCATGAATAAAATCATTACCTGTCTCTCTATCCCTCACACACGCACTCCCTTTTTTCTTTCATATGTTTTTCCCATTTTCATTTATTTCTATTTTTTCTGCTGTCTTCTCATCATTGCTTTTTGTACATCCTCTACTAAAATATCTGTCTGTGCTATCCACTGCCTCGCTTTGTCTTGCTCTCTTTTTCTTCTCTTATTTTTTGCTGTTGTCTAAAATTGAGAACAGAGCAGCTGGTAATTGAAGATCATTGTCTCTCCTTAGGCCCTTAGGATTTGCTATTTTTTTTAGCGAAAGCTCATTTTCGCTAGAGTTCACAACTATCTAGCCAATTTTAGCCTATTTTTTAGTTTGCTTCTTTCTCATAAACTCCAAAAGCCTTTTTGAAATTGGATTTTCAGTTAAGAGGGAGTCACACATTGTGTTTATACTGCCTCCCCATCTATTTTCTTTTTCTCTCCTCTCCCTTGTATCTCTCTCCCTGAATTGTGCCTTTCAGTCTACCTGGAAAACATTCCAATTTCATGTGATGGCTCTTAAATCACAGCCAAGTCATTCAGCACAAAGGTGTTTTTTTACTTTTAAAGAGAACCAAAATACTGAAGGGAATGGATGTAATAGTTCATTTGAACATGTTGCTTATAAAGTACATTGTTGCTGTTGTACTAGAGTAGCAATGCTGTCATTTCGAAAGTTGATAAGCAGTACTTTAGGAATGGATTTGTTATTATCTAGAGTTTAGCTTTTAGTTTTTGTTCATAGGTGAAGAAAATTATAAAACCATATTCCTTGTAAACAACATCTTCCAATTTCAAATCACTGTGCATATAGAAAATGCCAGGGATCTTATATTTCAGCTCATGCAACATGTCATCAGTACTTCATGTTTTGATTTTGTGGAGTGTGATATTTTATATTTGTTATGGTTACTTTGGTAGAAATGTAGTCCATCCTGACAATTAGCTATACTAGCTATACATAATTCTTAGTGTCTATTCACATTCTTATTCTGTGGGAAGAACAAGTATTTGATATACTGCTGATTTTGCTGCTTTTCCTAAGCACTTTTTTTAATCCAGAAAATCACATTGTATGATTTTTAAATAATTAGCATTTTATTGCAGGTATGACAATGATTTCCTGGTTTGACCAATTCAATTGTATATTGCGTGATTGTAATTCGTTACATATGTTAGAAATCAGCCATGTCGTATAGTGGTAGTAATAATAACTCGCGTACTCGGTTGTCAAGGGAGAGAGTAATACAATTGTTTATTGCAGCATATTGATAGTCTATTAGCACATGATGTTACAGGCTCAAACTCTTCCATACTCTCTCAACTGGAATGTGTCGTTCAAGCTGTTAAATACTGTGAGGGGTGTGTTTACCTAACAAAGCCAAGACCCTAACCCCCACACCAAATGGTCTATGCATACATTCCTGTTGTTACCAGAGCCCAACAGGCCGAATCTTAACTGTCTGTTATTCTCAACATCTAGGCACAATCACTTCTAATGAACCATACATTCATATTGTAGTTGTTAATGCTCAGATCCTACACATATACAGCTCTTGATGTTAGTCCTACAACCGTAGGATGACATCAAGTGACCTACAAAAACAAAGGCAAACAGCAGCTGGGGTGAATTGCATGGTGAGGACAGTTCGAAACAGGCTCCTAGGGGCAGGGCTGAAGTCATTTAAAGCTAAAAAAAGCCCTTCATCACTGAGAAGCAAAGAATAGCCAGGCTGAAATTTGCAAAAAACCATAAGGATTGGACCGTAGAGGAATGGATTAAGGTCATCTCAAAAATGATCTTGGAGGTGAAGATGATGGATGTGGAGGTCCTAGGCTTGTGTGGTTACACGTGGTCTGTGGTTGTGAGGCCGGTTGGATGTCTTGTCAAATTCTCTGAAATGCCTTTGGAGAGATGGCTTATGGTAGAGAAATGAACATTCAGCTCTGGTGGACATTCCTGCAGTCAGCATGCCAATTGCACACTCCCTCAAAACTTGCAACATCTGTGGCATTGTGCTGTGTGATGTAACTGCACACTTTGAGTGGCCTTTTATTGCGGCCAGGCCTAAGGCACACGTTTGCAATACTCATGCTGTCTGATCAGCATCTTGATATGCCACACCTGTGAGGTTGATTGATTATCTCAGCAAAGGAGAAGTGCTCTCTAACAGATTAAGACATTCGTAAACAATATTTGGGAGAAATACGCCTTTTGCGTACATAGAGAAAGTCTGAAATCTTTGAGTTCAGTTCATGGTTAATGGGGGCAAAAACGAAAGGGTTGCATTTATAATTGTATTCAGTGTATTTAGCAAAGTAGAAACAATGCTGCAATGAATTACAAAAAAATTTGCAGATGTAACGAACATTAAGTAGGTGAATATGATATATAGTATATATACAGTATGAACAACACTGAATTGCAGGATGACAAATGAGTAGCAGACAGGTGTTTGTTAGGGTCAGAGTTACTGGGTGGTTATACAGGGATTGTGCCTGGCACTAAGTGACTGAACTTGATGGTTCATCAGAGTAATGGCCTGTCGATTGTAACTTTTCCTGTGTCTGTTCGTTTTGGCGTACAGTGCTCTAAATTGCCTACCAGAGGGGAGGGGCTGAAACAGGTTGTATCCAGGGTATGATGGATCTGCTGTGATGTTTCCTGCCCTTTTACTGACTCAGGTTTTGTATAAGTCCTGGATGGAGGGCAGGTTGGTACCACTGATCCTTTCTGTAGTTCTGACTGTCCGTTGTAGTCTGTTCCTTTCCAGTTTGGTGGCAGATCCAAACCAAACAGTGATGGATGTGCAGAGAACAGATGGCTGTGTAAAAGTGGATCAGTAGCTCTTCAGACAGGTTAAGCTTCTTCGAGCTCGCGCAAGGAAGTACATCCTCTTTTGGGCATTTTTAATGATGGCATCTGTGTTGTGCTCCCACCTTAGATCCTGGGAGATAGTGGATCCCAGAAACCTGAAGGATTCCACTACAGACACAGTGTTGTTGAGAATGGTAATGGGGGCAGTGTCTGGGGTCTCCTCCTGAAGTCCAAAGTCATCTCCACAGTTTTTAAGCTCCATGTTGTTCTGACTACACCAGAGAATTAGCTGCTCAATCTCCTGTCTGTAGGCAGACACGTCACCATCCGGATGAGGCTGATGACCGTAGTGTCGTCTTCGAACATCAGTAGATTGACAGATGGGTCTCTTGAGGTGCAGTTGTTTTTGTAGAGGAAGAAGAGCAGTGAGGAGAGCACGAAACCCTAGGGGTCACCGGTACTGATTGTTCAGGCGCTGGATGTGGTGTTTCCCAGCCTCACCTGCTGACTCTTGTTGGTCAGGAGATCCACTAACAGGTGGATGCTGGCACAGTGAGCTGGATGAGTTTGGTATGGAGGATATCTGGGGTGTGTTGTGGCAATTTCTTAACTAATGTATTTTGGAGACATGTTTGCTTATCTGTTACCTGGTATGTAACTCTGGTCATTGGTTTTGACATGCATCTGTATTATGTCAGACAATAATTAGGTTCTCTGACCATCTGCTCAACTGGCTAAACCATGAAGGGTATCTGTCCTTTGTTCCTTAGGAATGTGATTGTTGGGGGACAGTAGGGGCAGTGGGCCCTTTAGGTAAACACAACAGTAAACATTATGGCAGGAAGGATAAGGTGGGGGGGATAACCCTCCCACCTGTGTGACCTAAGATTGATGGGTGGCATCTTGCCACACTCCTTTTAACTATAATAAACATGAGCTGTTCATGTAATTTACTTTAGAGTCTCCTCGAATGATTATTCTGTAAGCATTTGACGCGTCTCTCTATTTGCAAATAAACTGCTAATTGTGCCAAGATAATTTTATTTCTGTCTTACTCCTTTGGGTGTCTATCGATGGAATTTCCATCAAAGGTGATGGTGTTGAACGCAGAGCTGAAGTCCACAAATAGGATCCTTGCATATATCCCTGGAAAGTCAAGGTGTTTCAGGATGTAGTGCAGTCCCATGTTGACAGCATTGTCCACAGACCTACCAGCCCGGTAGGCAAACTGCAATTGGTCTAGCAAGGGGCTGGTGATGTCCTTCAGGTGGGCCAACACTAATCATTCAAAACATTTCATGACCACAGATGTGAGGGCAACAGGTCTGTAGTCATTCAATCCAGTGATGGACGTTTTTTGGGGGACTGCTATAATTGTGGAGCGTTTGAAGCACGAGGGAACTGTACACAGCTTCAGAAATCTGTTGAAAATCTGTATAAAGATAGGGGCCAGTTATTCAGCACAAACTTTCAGGCAGGTCCAGGAGCCTGCTTGGACTGCTGCCTCTGAGAGGGCTGCCGTACACCCTTTTCACAGATCGTTAGTGCATGTGGGGGGGTCGGTGAGTGGAGGTGACAGGGTGGCAAGAGGGAAGGTGACTGAAGATGGTGCTGGACTCGGGGAGAGGTGTGACTGGCGGCCTCTCAAACCTACAATAAAAAACAGTTGTTGAGATCCATCAGTGTGGTGGAGTATGGTCTCGTATAGTTGGTGAGTTCCTGCAGGCCTTTCAACACCGACAAGGGGTCATTGGCGGTGAATTTCTTTCCTCCAGTTTTTCAGCATAGCTCTTCTATGCTGCTTTGACTTCCCTTGTTAATGTGTTTCTGCCCTGATTTTACCAGGTTCTGTCTCCAATTGTGTAGGCCTCCTTGGACTGACGAATCTGCCTGTGTTTTGCTGTAAATCAGGCTTTTCGATTGCAGTATATGCAGAAGATTTTTGTCAGCACACTTGTCTTCACAAAAACTGAAAATGTCACAGTGTCAGTGGGTCTGTGGCTGCATCCTCAAAGACTCTCAAATTAGAAGAATCGAAGCAGGCTTGTAATTCCATCTTAGACTCATTCGTCCATCTTTTTAAAGACTTGATCACAGGCTTAGCAGATTTTATTTTCTGCCTGTAAATCGGGATAAGGTGACCCAAACAGTGAGTCCAAGATACAGTGGTGCAAAAAAGTATTTAGTCAGCCACCAATTGTGCAAGTTCTCCCACTTAAAAAGATCAGAGAGGCCTGTGATTTTCATCATAGGCACACTTCAACTATGAGAGACATAATGAGAAAAAAAATCCAGAGAATCACATAGTAGGATTTTTAATGAATTTATTGGTAAATTCCTCTGTAAAATAAGTATTTGGTCACCTACAAACAAGGAAGATTTCTGGTTCTCACAGACCTGTAACTTCTTCTTTAAGAGGCTCCTCTGTCCTTGTTACCTGTATTAATGGCACCTGTTTGAACTTGTTATCAGTATAAAAGACACCTGTCCACAACCTCAAACAGTCACACTCCAAACTCCACTATGGCCAAGACCAAAGAGCTGTCAAAGGACACCAGAAACAAAATTGTAGACCTGCACCAGGCTGGGACGACTGAATGTGCAATAGGTAAGCAGCTTGGTGTGAAGAAATAAACTGTGGGAGCAATTATAAGAAAATGGAAGACATACAAGACCACTGATAATCTCCCTCGATCCGGGGCTCCACGCAAGATCTCAACCTGTGGGGTTAAAATGATCACAAGAATGGTGAGCAAAAATCCCAGAACAATACGGAGGGACCTAGTGAATGACCTGCAGAGAGCTGGGACCAAAGTAACAAAGGCTACCATCAGTAACACACTACGCTGCCAGGGACTCAAATCCTGCAGTGCCAGACGTGTCCCCCTGCTTATGCCAGTACA
>JACXGJ010014836.1:0-14298 GCA_016801105.1 Esox niger
TATAATTGACATATTTAAGTTTCCAGCCATATTAATATATGAACATGACGAAGTTCGATCAGCGACAGTAGTTGAGCCTAGAACAGCAGAAGGATGACCAGGGAGATTAACAATGTGACGTTAAGACAAGGATGGGAATAACTAACTTGTCAATGCTGTAATAAATACAGATCTGTTTTGTAACTTTATGCAAGGATATATTAACCAGAACACAGCATAACAAAAGGAGACAACAATAATATCGACTGCGATTAATTATAATGCTGACGGGTGAGTTCATATTTATTTTTAAAGAACATGTTAATAGTTATAGGTTATATTAAGAATAAAAATTTTGGTTGATATTAGGGATGACATTGTAGCGTGCATTAGCTGCTCAAGTGGACATGGACAACAAGTCAGATTAAACACTATAACAGTTGTCTTTAAGTATGTAGCCACATTATATAAAGTATTTCACAGAGGGTTGTTTGATAAAGTGGGGTACCACCTTTGACTACTAGTGACTGAACCAGTGAACAAGACAGGCTAAGATGTAGCACATCATAGTCAAATTTTATCAAATAAAACGTAATTCCCTAACAACAGAATGGTGGCTAGTGAAAATGCTGAGTGGCTGGTAACATTGGAAAACCACTAGCCACAGTGGCTGGTGAGCAGAAAAGTTAATGTAAAGCGCTGAACACCAGAACAAATAGCCGAAATTTGAGGTTGGACACCAACATCATTCGGATATGAAAGGAACATATTTTATTTACATAAGATATTGCAAAAATAAGTACATCTTACAACGAATTCTACCAAATAAATATTTTGTATGACCTCTATGATTTTTAAGACAGAACCAACTCACCTGGACAGAGAGAACAAGTTGGTGACATACTGCCCTGTCTATCTTTCTCCATTCTTGGAGAATGAGCTCTTTCAGAGTGATTTCCCTTGTCACTCAATTTATTCTGTCTTCATCTCCTGAACAAACATTCCCATTGGTGGGTTCGTTTGGTTTGCTGATGAAGGGTAATGTTTCAATGAAAATCTTCCCAGTCAGCGAAAGCCAGTCTAACAGTAAGTTATTGCTGCAAAACACAATAACTCAAAAAAAATCCAAAACACCTCATTGCAGATGGGACCGTTTACATTATATCAGGCTGTCTGTAAATATATTTAGAATATTATACTGGTTATGTGGTGTTTCTTAATCAATATCTAATACGTATTTGATTAAATATAATTTCCGTCATAGGGTATGCTAGCTAACCATGTGGGAGTCTACAGTCTGTAGCTAATGAAGGATTTGGGGTATTTTGTACAGTGGGAGCAACGGTAGATGAAATGCAACTTGTATGACGGTATTTTGTGCATTGTATATCAGGTACAGTGTTGTTTATCTATTTCGTTTTGCATAAAACATATGTTATAACCCCAGTCAGGGAGCACCAGACTAACATGGGTGCAATGGTAGATGATACGTAACTGTCACGTCCTGGCTATGCCCTTAGCCATCTTCGCGTGGTCTGGGGCCATAATCAGGACATGGCCAGAAGAGGTGCCTCTAGGCACCTCTATGTGCTTTGGTCTCCCCAATTGGAGGCAGGTGTCCAATTGGGGAACCTATTTATGTTGAATGGTTGCCCACATTAATGTGGTTCATTTTGGTTAGCAGCCAAAGGCTATGCCCAGTCATACAGTCTGCTTTAAATTTTATTTGTTTTAATCTGTTGTGCCTTCCTCAATTAAAATAGATTACTCCTACAGAAACCGTTTTGCCTCTGCCAATCTGTCCACAACCCAGCTTTATGACAGTTGTCATGGTGCTGGAAGGACACGGGCGCAGAGACGGTGTGGAGGTAGACATCCATTATTTAATAAAGGAACAAAAGAAACAAACATACAAACTCAAAGCAGACACGGTGACTGGGTTTTGTAGCCTATGGCTGACAAACCAAAATAAACCACACCACTGTGGTAAAACACTCAACATAAATAGGGTCCCCTAATTGGAGGCAATAACGAACACCTGCCTCCAATTGGGGAGACCAAAACACATAGAGGTGGCTAGAGTCACCTCTTTTGGTCATGTCCTGACTATGGCCCCAGCCAGCGCAAAGATGGCTAGGGGCATAGCCAGGACATGACAACAGTAACTGTGTTGTATGACAGAATTCTCTGCATTTTTTATCAGATCTGAAAGAATAAACATCCAGCTTGTGGCCAAGTCTCCCATTTTTTAAAGAAGAGTACTGTTACACTCGACCTGTCTATTCAGAGGTGACATTCTTGGCCACTGAATCACTTTCCCCCTGTTCTTCCTCAGAAATGCAGCAGTGGTCTTGGATGTATGTTCTGGGTCATTATCATGTTGATATGGTGCACGGTGACCCAGGGTGTGGAGAGATGGTAGCATCTTCTCTTTCAGTATTTCTCATTGCATCTGTGTTTTTTTTTAACAAGGCCAGTGCCTTGTTACAAGTACCATTTAAGTTTAATGGTTATAAGGTTAACCTAGGGAAAATATAAGGCATCACTGTACTGAGTTAAGAATTACGTTAAGGTTACAAGAACTGAAAAACCCTTGTATGTATCGTGATGGTAAATCATGGATATTAATAGTCCATCCAGGGTCTCCTGTCTCCATCTCTCTGTCCAGACTGCTGTGTGGTCTACTGGTGGTGTCTCCATTTCTACTTGTGTCCATCATACTCATGATGAATTGTTGCAGAGCTGGAGGTGAGGACTTTCTTACAGGGGTTTTAGAAGCAGCTGATCCAGATGTATACTTTCCTTGTTTATTTCCTGTTCAGACAGTACCACTATTAAAGTAATGTTGAATCAAATGGTTCAATTAATGTGGAAATAGACCAATGCCTTTGGAGAACAATCTATGTTGTTTCACAACATTTCAGAGCTGAACTGTTTAACTGTAAATGTAATATTCCACTGTGTTCCTGCAGGTTTGTTGTCAACAGCCAAATCTCCTGAAGTCGAGTCACGATGTGATTATGTCAACCAACAGACTGAACTGTCTTTGTGATCCTTTCAGAATGAACTCACTGTGAGCTGAACAACCATTTTATTATATCATATTGCCATTGATATAACATGTTAGTATTTAGATCAAGTCAATTAGATCAAGTCAATACACGCCGTGTACAACCCGCACTGTTAATTTTATAGATTTGTGTTTTCACAAACCCAAATATTAATCACCGTATTGGAACGGAAAGGCAAATTCCTTTCTTTTTGATGCTCACTGAAGACATTTGGGTTTAAGATCAAAAGCTGAGTATGAGACAGGAGTTCAGAATTTCAGCTTTCATTTCCTGGTATTCACATCTAGATGTGTTAAACAACATAGGACAAATCACCGTGAATATGCCTTGCCATTCCAATACTTTTGGAGGGGACTGTATAAACCACATTTGCCCAGAGAATTGATCTTTTACAAATCCCTTCCCCCAAACACTCCTTGTTCAGTCCTACCTTAGCAACCAGTCACTACTTGAAGAAGGTCCGTCAAGCTTTCGTGCTTAAGTCTCAGATGGTGAAACAGTGTCTCTTCACTACGACACCTGCTGCAAATCCGACAGCTGGTTCCCTAAATGTTTAAAGCGAGGAGTTAACAATTACTTCTCTTGGGTTTTGAAATGCTTTAGTCAACATTTATACATATATATTCATTAGACCACAATGTTATCCAACGCTGACATTATAGTTATTTGTGCTAACGTGACCATTATGACTTACTACTACTACGTTAGCTAGAAAGCTACCTCGGACTTTAGCTTGATAGGAGGACGTGACCGAGAACAGTTTAATAATAGCTATATAAACAGAATTTGACTGATCTACAAGGCTGTGCTTGTCAATTTTTTTTGTTCATATTGTATGTAATTCTTTGATAGAGATCTGTGTGCTTGTTTCAGTTATTTTGTCTCCTTCCTTGTTTATCTGTATATTGTGAACAGTGACGCTGACGGGGGGACAACCGGTATTGTTGTCTCGGGCCCAGACCTCGGGGACCTACTTGCTTGGCTTGAATCTAATTATTTAGTTTTCAGTGTCCTAAATGTTCCATTTTATCCTGGGCCCTGGGATTCCTGTTGGCATCCCTGATTAAGAACATATCCTTCCACTGCCTATTGCAATGCCTCGATCTGGAGGATATCGCGGGTGTATTTGCTACATGAGTTTTTGAGACATCAAAAGTGTTCGCAAAAGTTCACTGGTGGAAACGGTTATATAATGTAAACTTTAGGATTAGTCACACAGGTGGTTCTCTGAATCGGTGCCCTTTAAGACCTCAGACTTAGTTCTAAGATATAAAAGGAAACCACAAAATGCATTTTAAATTATTCTATTAATCAAACCAGGTGTCTTTGCATTAAACTGCAAAATAAAACATCTAAGAAACTTGAACCTTTGATAGTGCCCTAAGATACCACCAAAATTTTAATTGAATATTAAACAAATAAAAATGCTATTAATACCAAGATTTTGCTGCAAATATACATAATAATCATTTGATTTTCTAATTTAACTACAAACATGTTTAAAAAAATACATCTTTAAAATAGTAATATTGAGACACGTCCCTCAGTTTGTTTTAACCCCATCATGCCCTTCAGCTAACTCCCCTATAAAAATAATGGATCAGTCCAAGTGACTTCAAATTTGATGAAGTGACATAACACAAGTCTTTTAAAGAACCTGCTGCTGCAAATAAAGGCAAGTGTCTGTGTCATTTCTTACCTATATTTCATTGTTTTTATGGTCAGATTGAGATTTTCAGGCTTAACATTTCAACTCTTAATAATTGATAGTAAGTAATTGTTTAGGAAAAATTTTACAGCACTTTTGCATAATATTACAATTTTATGACATCCTACATGCCTTGTGGTGCTACTAGCTAAATCTGGGGCTATGGCTTTGTGGAATATCAACACCCCTCCAAAAAGTCCTGATAATCAATATGCAAAGCAACCCAGATCTGGCTCTTCATGGTCGGTTGTTAGAGGTTACTTTAGATACATTTGGAATGTATAACAAGCTATTTTATTAGGGTGTGATTAAGTGTACATACAGTAATACTGTATATGTATTTGATGATGTGCATGAGCTCTTCCCGCCCCCTAAGTCTGTGACATCATGACATAAGAACATTCAGAAAGAAATGTGGGCTGGGCTTTCTGAATAAAGCATGTATGAATCTGGGTGCCCCCAATAGCTCATCAACACTTTTTTTTAATATTAAATATGTTTGATTGTTTAATGTATTTTCATATGACAGCTGAAATACTTGAGTGTTGCCCTCTGCCAACTGTTAACGAAATTCTATTAACAAATCGTTGCATGTTAAATAACATATTTCATTTGTAAATATATGATACCATATTGAAAATGGATTGTCCATTCAACCCTGTCATCCTTTTTTTTGTATTTGTATTTATTAATATTTTGATGATAAGAAGAAATAAGGAATGTCTCTACAATTTACAGGATGATCAGAAAAAAATATGAAAGCCTAATCAAATCCTTATGTTAATGGATTTTTTTGATAAAATGTGAAGGCCTATGATAAAGTTCTCATGACCTGCTTTCAGAGTCAAATATGAAAAATAAAAAATGTTACTTAGAATAAGTGATTTTAAACAAGGGACATCTTATTAAGGATCTATAAGAATTTATTTCAATATTTGTTTAAATCAAATTCACTCAGGGGCCGAGTTGTCTGAGACGGGGTAGAACTCAAAACGACTTTTAGTGAGAAAGAAATGCCTATTAATGAAAGGGATTTCATGCTTGAGGTGAGAAAATATATCTTCTCAAAGGTTTAACCGGTCCATAATCAGAGGAAGAAATTCAAATATTTGAGGTATTTAAGAATGACCCAAAGGCACCAGTCTCATAGAATCACGGGATGTGTTAATCGCAGTGAACCGCTGTTGAAAATGTTTTCTGAATCTGTCGATAAACCACCTTAAATAAGAAATGATGGTATCAATTAATGGAATTTTCACCATGCTGAATTCTATGATTGTATAAACTTAGGTTTAGCTTTTTGTCCTGAATGTTTTCCATTACATCTCTTTCAAGAAACCCCAACCAAGTAATGAGTGCATAAATAAACATAGTTAGGAAAACTGCAGGTGTTTTGAGTTAATCATCTGAGTAGAGCTCTTATTGGGTCGACATTTCTGTATTATACGTGTTTTATTCTAATATTGTGAGATACTAGATTTTTCATTTCCACAAGATATAAGCTTTAATTATCAACATTGAAAACAAACAGGCTTGAAGTTTTTCCCTTTATGTGTAAATAACCTACAATATATGTGGTGTCACTTTTTGATTTCAATTACGGGAAAAAAAATATTTCCCACAATATTCTAATTATTTGAAATGCACCTGTATAACACACCTACTACAGAAACTTTAGAAGGTAGCTGAAACATGCATATTTTGTATGTAACTGAAATAATGCTTACATTGATTACAAAAACATTTACTCTCTGTAACTTCAACTTCAATTTGGCCTCCAAGGCCTCTGTTAATTTCACTGTATTTGCAAAGTTGGAGCACGTTCCCCTGTGGGACTAAAATACAGGTGAATCTCCACATAGTTGATTCACTTTAAAAAGATGTATAATACTTTTGAAAAACATCTAATTTACAAGTATATTTCCGTTAGCTGTTTATCTGTGTAAAATTGTTGTCTTATGTAAATGAATCCATGTTGATAAAATCTCTGTGTACCATAGTGCTGTCAATCTAGACTGAATTGTCTTTTATGAAACCTTACAATTGGTCAATATCTGCATTCATGTGATGAGATGAATAAATACTAGACTATGTGGCGAATTACCATATCTGTTTCTAGATAGTGGTCATGTAGTTATTGTCATGTTCCTATAGGGGGCAATAAGAAACCCCAGACGCAGATGTTTAACTGTCTTTACACTAGGAAGGTGAAGTTTCATACTGATTTTGCCTGTAACCTCTCCTCATTTTTTTGTTCCTAGACATATTATATACGGAAGGGAGAAATACAACAATATTTTGATTAATTCATTGTACAAATTGTATGATGTTTTATGCAAACTATTAACCTCTACTTTAGAACTCTTAGACAAATTGAAACAACAATTAACTTTGTACTGTCCTCCCTACGTTTTTATTGTGATTGTACGAAATTAGACAGACAGCCAAACTCCATTCATTAAAGACATGCGAGCCAGGGAATCAACGTCCTAGTTCCAATATTTATTGATTTCATTCAACAGGTTTCGTGTATAGACCAAATGCTTTAGGTCTATAATGAAAAAACTGTAGGACAAAGAAAATGCAACAATTACTAATTGAGTATTTCATAAACAGAGTTTTATATGACAATATTACAGGTATAAGTAGACTTCAGTATGAAATACAACAGGTAAGTATAACTAACAACAAACAGCAGAATATAAACATTATGCTGCTTTCTGATATAGGTTACGTCAGGCTACAGAACTGGAGTGTCGAAGGTAAGCTAACCATACTAGTTAGCGTAATTAAAAAGCTGAAGTAATGTAATACTTGCAGACACTACAATAATATTCATCAATATGGCATGTATGATGAGTAAATAATAAATAACTTGCAGCTATTGATACCCTAAGCGTAACAAATATAGATTAAATCAAGAACTCCGATAAATTACAGTTAGCCTAGAACAAATCAAACAACAACCCACCTCCATAGCAACAAGGGAATCCATATTCAGAGAGTGTGACAAACTTCAAAATGACCAATACATCTCAATTTCCTTTAGACAGTTTCTAACTTATATATTAACTAAATGCATCTAATTACAACCTCTGACTAATAATCAAGTTAATCACCAAACCCTGAAAGGAGTAATAACTGTGTGAAGTTTCTCTTAATACATGTGGACACATCAAGGGCCACACTGACGGCCACCAGAGGGCATCTGCCGCCGAGACTCTGGAACAGACAACAGACTTCTGCCCGAGGACCTCATGGTACGTGCCGGTGCTTCTGGGTCTAAATGGTCAGAGACATAACATGGAGAGGCCATGAAGAGCCTTAAAAGTAATCAATAAAATGTTTGTCTCTTCTAAAACATAGCCAGTGTAATGAAGCCAATAAAGGAGTAATGTGATCATGTTTCTTGTAGAGTCTGGAGTCCATCAACAGATTTTGGGCTTAAACAAGTAAAAGACTGTTGCAGTAATCCAGACTGATGAGAATAAAACATGTAAAATGGTCTCAGTGTCCTTAAAAAATAATATTTATCATATGTTTATATAGTTCTAAGATGGTAGAAACACAATTGCACAGGTTTTGTAGTTTGCTGTTTAACACTTCATGTACTGTGAAACCAGCAGATGGCAGTATTTTCATTTCCATTTGCTTGGACCCAATGACCAGGATCTCTGTTTTATTTGAGTTCAGCTATGGGAAATTATTTGACATGACAAAGGCAGTTGGTCAGTGAACTCAGCAATCCAAGGTCTGTACATCTGACAGGGAGGAACATCTGTGTGTCATCAGTGTAAACATGAAAAGAGACAGTGTTTCTGAATAACATGTCCAAGTGGAAGCATATGTAAGGGAAGACAAATGCCCCTAGACCAACCACTGAGACATACCATATTTAACAGAACAAAATGAAGAGACATAGTTATTCACATAGACTTATAACATCCTGTTGAACTGGTACGATGAAAACCATTCTGAGGCTGTAGCAGAAATCCCCCCAGTGCCTCAGTCTATCTGACAGGATGTTGTGATCAGTAGTGTTTATTACGACACTAAGGTCCAGGAGTACTAGGACTAAGAACATGATTTAACCTGATAAGGTTCAGGAGTACTAGGACTAAGACACATGATTTAACCCGCTAAGGTTCAGGAGTACTAGGACTAAGCACATGATTTAACCCGATAAGGTTCAGGAGTACTAGGACTAGGACACATGATTTAACCCGCTAAGGTCCAGGAGTACTAGGACTAAGCAGACTATTTAACCCGCTAAGGTCCAGAAGTACTAGGACTGAACACATCATTTAAGGAGGTGAGAACACAATATTTTCCTAAACTCACTGTTGCTAATCAGCTCAATCCTAGATTTTAATTCGAAACCAAGGATCAGCTGGTAAATCCAGCCCCTCCTGTTTTTATCTCATTTCACGGAGTCAATCAGAGCCTCTATTATCCCCCATGGCTGTTGTCCATATATTTTTATCGTAATTTCTAACTTTTCAAAACAAAGGTAGGAGACATTTATTGATGTACATTGTTAGGTTCCTGTTCCGGTGATGTCCAAGAACAAAAGTTATGCAACCAGAAAGTAAGTGGAGGGTCTTTATTTCAGCATGAGACTTCCGATGTTAACAGTACATAGTTCCAGCTCTCCCTCTCTCCAAAGAATACAGGAAGTTCCACAGTACTTATAATACAAGGGAGGCGGCCTACGGTCAAACCCAGCCAAATACCCTCCAATAAGAAAGGCCTAAATGACCCTTGTATGGGATGTTCCAGCATATGGTCAAGGGTCCTATCCCTCGCGTTTCAGTAACCATTTATAGGCAATTATGGACATTAATTGGGTGGGACAAGATACTCACACATGTATATCTAATTTGAAGTAGGTTGTGATTTATGAAGGAAACCATTGTGGGATGTTTTGTTCTAAAAGGCAATGGGAGGCCTCAAGATGTTGTTCAAAATTCTGTCTTGTTAATGTTAGAGGCAGGAATCTACACAGAGCACTTTTAAACAATAATTATATGACAAATAAAAACCCAGGACATACAAACCTACACAATACATAAACACCTACAAATTACATGAAAACCTACACAATATACACAAACCTACACAATACATAGAAACCTACACATACACATCTACACAGTACATACACACCCTGCTTTGGGTTTAGATAAACATCTCCAGATGTAACGTTGTTATTGTTGTGGAGAAAAGGCGGGAAACTCAAATTGGAGGAAACAGTGCTCAGATATAACACACTGGTTGTTGAAGGATGTCTGGACCCTGGCTAAGTAAGAGTCACCCCAAAGGCTGCCCCCCTTTCCTAGGATACCAAATGACTATTTAAATGCTCCTTTCAAAACATGGGTTCTATACTTAACGAACAAGGAAGAAACTGATTAAAAGATTCCTCTTTCCCTCTGACCTGTTCATTCATTCCTTAGTTGCCCCAAGATACAGAATTTTTTTTATACATTTCGAGTCATAAACAAAGGCCTGTAAATAAACATTTTGTCTTATATTACATTAATTTTCCCACATAAAAAATACATTAATAGTGAAATAAAGTGGCTTTATAAATTTGCTCCGATTTTTCTATTAGTGTTATTAGTTGAATGCAGTTGACATGTTGAAGCTGGTGGATTTGGTGGAAGGACACGGGCGCAGAGACAGTGTGGAGGTAGACACATTATTTTAATAAAGAAGGAACAAAAGAAACAAACACAAAGCAACTCCAAATGACTGGGCAGTAGAGCCTTCGGCTGACAACCAAAATAAACCACACTACTGTGGGCAAACCTTCAACATAAATATGTTCCCCAATTGGAGGCAATACACAACACCTGCCTCCAATTGGGGAGACCCAAGTGCATAGAGGTGGCTAGAGGCACGTCTATTGGCCACGTCCTGACTATGGCCCCAGCCAGTGCGAAGATGGCTAGGGGCATAGCCAGGATGTGACAGCAGTGGCAATGCTAGTTAACGTTTGCTATGTTATTTCCGGTAGACGGACAGATTGTTTAACTTTGTAGTTGATTTTCACTCATAAAAATGTCATATTGATCATATGAAAATGGCAATAGTCTCCATACAACCTTTTACCAGTCATATTCATAGTAACGTTTCATTCAGGGACTGCTGAGGAGATTACAGCCTTCTTAGAGTGGAGGGGGCAAATGAGACCCTCTTCACTGGGAAGAGGTATTCTTCCAAAACTGGATGGAAGAGAGAAGAGATTAGTAGAATCTTGGCAAATATTACAGGATCATATAAATACAAAATAGTCCTCCTAGCCATGATAGTTCAGGTATGATGTACATTGTGGTAGCAGGTGGGAAATGGGCACCTGCTGCTACCAGCCAAATGGCATTTTATATAGAACAATTGTTTTCTCTACATTCTCTAACTAGTTTTTACTCAATAGTTGGAATTGTGGAATTGCCTAATATTTATCAGTTTCCCATAAGTGTTGCCATGTAAATGTAAACTGTCCTTATGTGACTTCCAGTCTAGACCAAAGGTTGTTGCCAGACACCTCCTGCTCATCGGTGCAATCCTCATGCTGAGGTTGGTCCTCCACCTCCAGGATGTTGTCCATAGAGAGACAAAGGTTGTGGAGAATGCAGCAGGAAGCAACCACCTTGGGCACAAATAGAGGACGCCCTTCCAGAACCCTCAGTAAGATGGATCTCCATTGGGTTTTCAGCCCACCAAACGTGCACTCGTTCATGCACCTTGCCTTGGTGTGGTGGCCGTTAAACCGGGCCTCATGGTGTAGAACTTTTATACACATTATTTGGTAGTGTTGTTATTTACTGTGTTATTTAGTCCACTGCCAATATCTGTTTTCATCATGTATAAGTCTAAGTCTTTGATCAGTGTTGAAAACAAAGAGTACTTCATAGTGAACTCAGTTATTTGGAACCCACTGTGTGTTGGCAACATTGGATTTAGGTCGAGTAAATATCCCAACCAGCTACAGGCTGTCAAAACGGGGTGATGACAGACACAGGATGCTGCAGGCATGAATATCCACCATCTTCTGAAAAGTTTTGTTGAATTTTGTTCAATAGTGTTTTAGACCATTATTCCACATAGTGTTGTTTACAAATGTTTATGAATTCTAATTCTAAACACCTTAACCTATTGTGTAGTGGTTGATTGTCATTGCTATACTGTGTGATTTGTGGTCCAAGAGGATTTGGACCTTCTAAAACTGTTCTGATTCAGCCTGTGGAATTGGAAACAAGCAGTTGCCAGCAGCAAGCTCCAGTAAGGCTTTAACTTCATGAGAAGTTGGGGTTACTACTCCATTAAATGGTTTGGTTACTACTCCATTAAATGGTTTGGTTACTACTCCATTAAATGGTTTGGTTACTACTCCATTACTTACCCTGAACAAGACGAGTGCCAACATTACGTAGCCTTGCCATCCTCCGTGTCAGTCTGGCCCTCGGTATCTGGTGCATTTGCTCAGTGTCCTCCTGTATCTACCTCTAATCAGTTGTCTTGGCTATCTTTTCACTATGCTTTTAAATGCTGGTAGCGTGTTAATGTGCTTGTGAAATTCATGAGTAACAGCGGGAAAAGTGATGGTAAAGATAGGCTAAGGTAGATAAAAGAGTGAGGTAGACAAATATATTGATGTATAGTGGTACAAACACGGCATATCACACAGGTGCATCATAACACCTTTTACGTTAAGTAGCCTTTCAGTAAGCATCCTATGAAATGAGTGAAATGACAGTCCCTTGTTTTGAGTTTGTCTATAACTTTATGAAGAGCCTACATTAAGAACAAAAATAATACACAATCAAGATACAGCAAAAGTGTATCACATCTTGCGCTGATAATGCCAGTGTTTTCATGTCGCTGCCTAAATTATCTGAGCCAAGGGTATTGTGCAATAGCCAGGCACAGATTAATCTCAATTTGGATTGGTACGTTCTCCGTCCTTCCGATCTTGCAAGACCATTCAAATCAGGGACACTGGGCGAGAGCGTTTTTTTCTAGGACACAAGTACATTCTTAGCGTACTTGGAGTTGATAAACAGCCGTTGTTTCATGTGATGAGTCTTGTTCAGGTTGTTAGCTTTCGTTCCATGTGATATCCATGAACAAAAGTTATAAAGTCAGGGGAGAGCCATCTTTATTCAGCATGAGATGTCGATGTTAACAGTCCATGGTTCATTCATTTCTCTCTCCAATGAATACAGAAAGAACACAATCCTTATACCAGAATACAAGGAAGGCGGCCAATGGTCAGAACCAGCCATTACACAGTCAAAATACATTCCAATAAAATAGGCCTATCTTACAAATGACCCTTGTATAGGATGTTCCACCCTATGGTCAATGATCCTATCCATCAAGCCTGTAACAGTCACATGGGCAACTCCTAGCAGGAGGTATGGACAGGAGGTGTGGGGCCCATCTGTTTCAGGCAACACGTCCTATCTATACCCCTTTGCTCAGAGTTAGTCAGCACATTTGTGTTGGGGCAAGTTCCTTAAGCCAACTTCGTCTCAAGGTATAAGTATTTTTCAATAAGTCTTTCCGTCAAACCATGCTGTTCCACATACTCTGTGCCTGTGCAAAAAAATGTCATTGAATGTGTGATCCTTTTTATTAAATACAGTGAACTACAGTAATATTTGGTGAAATATTTGAATAAATATTGACAAATGTTTATTTTTGGCACTTTACTCCAGCATTTAAGATTGAAATTATACAATGATAATGATGGAGCAAACCTGGACGGGAGTGCTGAGAGGGAGTAAAGTCGGTTTCACTTCACTCACAAAACCTAGTCTGGCCTGTGCTTTGGGCAACAAGACACCATTATCCAACCAGCAGGCCCATAACCAGGTTATGAGTTGAAGTGATAACCAAAGTTCTTACTACAAGTTGAAGATAATTTTCTGCACACTTTAAAATATATACAGTGTGATTTGAAGAAGGGTAACATTATGCATTATTACAAAAAACTTTTACCTGTAATTCACTTTAGCTTAGCTTCTGCTACCAACACGCATCGTTCAAATATGTAAAATAATTAGTGGTGAATCATAACATGGCTTCTTTAGCCGTGTTAAATGCCATCAAAACTGAACAATATGTGACACCTTCTGATGGAGAGTAACATAGCCATGGATCTCTTTTACAACTTAATGTTGTAGCCTACTTAATGCGCTTTTCCACAAAAAATATTTTTATTACTTTGAGGCTATGTTGTGCCTACCTACTTCTTCTGAAGCAAGTACTGTTTCTCTTCATGAGTTACAACCTTGACCTAGATGAAGTTCCTTAAACTTACAGGATCATATTAATTTACACTATATGGTCTGCTCTCTGCGAGAGTCTCAGTTCTTTTTCTCTTGCTTCCTTGTAGGATTCTCCTGCTTCAGTCTTTCTGTGACAATCTGTATTCTCCCTGTCTCTCACAACTATGCTGCATTACTCTCTTGTTCCTGGACAAAAACAAGTATTGCATTCATTATGTTGTTCAGTGTATTTTGGCAGTTGATA
>JACXGJ010014837.1:0-14297 GCA_016801105.1 Esox niger
CAACTGATATCTCTTAGACAGCTTTCGGTATCCTTCCCCTAATTCATGATGGTGAACAATCCTTGTTTTCAGTTCATGTGACAGTTCTTTTGAGACTCCCATGTCACTACTCTTCAGAGAAGATTCACAGAGGAGGGAAACTTACAATTGCCCCCCCTTAAATACTCTCTCATAATTGGGTTCACCTGTGTATGTAGGTGAAGGGTCACTGAGCTTCCCAAACCAACTTTGAGTTCCAATAATTGGTTCTAAAAATTTTGAAATCAGTAAAATGACAACAGTGCCCAAATTTATGCACATGCCTAATTTTGTTCGAACAATTATTGCACACTTCCTGTAAATGGTATAAACTTCGTTTCACTTCTCAAATATCACTGTGTTTGTCTCCTATATGATATATTTAACTGATTTTTTTTATCCTAAGGACCAACGATTTATGAAGGAAAATCACGGAAATTAACAAGGTTGCCCAAACTTTTGCAGACCACTGTATATCAATAATACTACCCAGATTGCTGCTATATCAATAATACTACCCTTGTTGGTGCTATATCAATAATACTACCCAGATTGCTGTTATATAAAAATACTAGCCAGATTGCTGCTATATCAATAATACTTCCCAGATTGCTGCTCTATCAATAATAGGTCACACTTATGAAATGCATTCGGGTTCTAAACCATTCAGAGATTTATAAACTAGAAGCACCACTTTAAAGTCTATTCTGTAACTGACTGGAAGCCAATACAAAGATTTAAGAACCGGAGTGATGTGCTCTGTCCTCTTGGTCCTGGTTAACATTCTAGCAGCTGCATTCTGAATGAGTTGCAGCTGTTTTATGGTGTTTTTGGAGAATCCAGTGAGAATCCAAGAGGCAATTACAGTGGAAAATGAGTATTTAGTCAAGAACAGAAGTTAATCTCAAAACTTTGTTGTATACCCTTTGTTGGCAATGACAGATGTTAAACGTTTTCTGTAAGTCTTCACAAGGTTTTCACATACTGTTGCTGGTATTTTGGCCCATTCCTCCATGCAGATCTCCTCTAGAGCAGTGATGTTTTAGGGATGTCGCTGGGCAACTTGGACTTTCAACTCCCTCCAAAGATTTTCTATGGGGTTGAGATCTGGTGACTGGCTAGGCAACTCAAGGAGCTTGAAATGCTTCTTACGAAGCCACTCCTTCGTTGCCCGGGTGGTGTGTTTGGGATCATTGTCATGCTGAAAGACCCAGCCACGTTTCATCTTCAATGCCCTTGCTGATGGAAGGAGGTTTTCACTTAAAATCTCACAATACATTGCCCCATTCATTCTTTCCTTTACACAGATCAGTCATCCTGGTCCCTGTGCAGAAAAACAGCCCCAAAACATGATGTTTCCACCCCCATGCTTAACAGTAGGTATGGTGTTTGAGAGAAAGTAGGCTTGAGAAACTCAACAGAACACAGAGGTACTAATTAACTCTTGAGCATAGGTGTATAGATAGAACACACGTCCTGTCTATGCCTCCTGCTAGGAGTTGCCCATGTAACTGTCACAGGCTTGAGGGATAGAACCATTGACCATATGTTGGAACAACCCATACAAGGGTCATTTAGGCCTTTCTTATTGGAGGGTATTTGGCTGGGTTTGACCCTAGGCCGCCTCCCTTTATAAGTACTGTGGAACTTCCTGTATTCTTTGGAGAAGCACAAAGGAGAGAGAAGGAGAGAGAAGGAGAAGCACAAAGGAGAGAGAGAGGGAACTATGACCTGTTAACATCAATGTCTCATGCTGAATAAAGATGGCTCTCCCCTGACTTTTGGTTGCATCACTTTTTGTTCTTGGACATCAGAACAGGAAGCTAAAAGTGTTCTTTGGATGCAACTCAGCATTCTTTCTCCTCCAAAAACGACGAGTTGGGTTTTTACCAAAAAGTTCTGTTTTGGTTTCATCTGACCATATGACATTCTCCCAATCCTCTTCTGGATCATCCAAATGCTCTCTAGCAAAGCTTAGACGGGTCTGGACATGTACTGGCTTAAGCAGGGGGACACGTCTGGCACTGCAGGATTTGAGTCCCTGGCAGTGTTGTGTGTTACTGATGGTAGCCTTTGTTACTTTGGTCCCAGCTCTCTGCAGGTCATTCACTAGGTCCCCCCGTGTGGTTCTGGGATTTTTGCTCACCGTTCTTCTGATCATTTTGACCCCACGGGGTGAGATCTTGCGTGGAGCCCCGGATTGAGGGAGATTATCAGTGGTCTTGTGTCTTCCATTTTCTTATAACTGCTCCCACAGTTGATTTCGTCACACCAAGCTGCTTACCTATTGCAGATTCAGTCTTCCCAGCCTGGTGCAGGTCTACAATTTTGTTTCTGGTTTCCTTTGACAGCTCTTTGGTCTTGGCCATAGTGGAGTTTGGAGTGTGACAGTTTGAGGTTGTGGACAGGTGTCGTTTATACTGATAACAAGTTCAAACAGGTGCCATTAATACAGGTAACAAGTGGAGGACAGAGGAGCCTCTTAAAGAAGAAGGTACAGGTCTGTGAGAGCCAGATATCTTGCTTGTTTGTAGGTGACCAAATACTTATTTTAAATTCATAAAAAATCCTAAAATGTGATTCTCTGGATTTTTTTTTCTCATTTCATCTCTCTTAGTTGAAGTGTACTTAAGATGAAAATTACAGGCCCTTCTAATTTTTTTAAGTGGCAGAACTTGCACAATTGGTGGCTGACTAAATACTTTTTTGCCCCACTCTAAGTTGCATGGGCACGGTTCTATTTCCAACCAACACAGGAATTGAGATACTGGGTCCTAGCTTGTACTCAAAACAGTCGGCATTGCTATTTTCACTATAGAAGGAACCCAAAGCACATCATCGACTATCTGTGCTCTGTGGAAATAAAGGACAAGGTTGTTGACGATGTGGAAGTAAGCTACGATTGGCCAGCTCCACAAGCCTGCAATCCTGCAAGAATGACTCAGCTTTACACATTCCTTATGTCTCTGAAAGCCTTTCAATGGCCCATTATCTGTGTATCCTGCCCAACTAGTATGTCCACTCTATAAAGCCCAGCTGTCACCTCAAAGCCTCAACACCCAATGACAAGTTCTACCTATTTCCACAATGGAACCTAGTGAATTCAAGAAACAACGGAGACCGACTTTAAAGTTAAAAGAAAAAAGTTCAGTATGGAAATCAAACACAGCTTAACGGGTTACAAAAAAGAGGACATCCTGGCATGAAAGAACAGCTCTGTTCTCAAAGAGCAGGGTATTTTAGCCTCCTTTGATTATATATGCACATGGACATCACATTGTCATTCAGCAATACGTCTCACCCCAGGACTGTACCTCAAACAAAATCCAATAAGAGTGCCACATTTTTGGAGATTTCAGTAATTTCAGGATGAGATACACTACCATTTAAAAGTTTAGAATAACTTCGAAATGTTCTTGTTTTAAAATGACATCAAATTGATCCAAAATACAGTGTAGACATTGTTAATGGTGTAAATAACTATTTAAGTTGGAAACAGCAGTAGATATTCTTATGGAATAGCTACATAGGCATTGTGGAAAATGTATTAATATATCATTATTTATTTATTAGATTGTTTTGAGTCATTTGAACTGTTGAAACATTATCTATACTAAAAGCCTTGTCTTTCCTCTGAATCTGTGTTCAGGGGCAGTAATGAATGGAACATAAGCAGAGCAAGACTCCTAGACTCCATGTGTGGAAGACTGGGCCTTGGGACTAACAGAAACCACTAGAAGTCCCATCTATGTGTGGAAGGCTGGGCCTGGGGCCTAACAGAAACCACTAGAAGTCCCATCTATGTGTGGAAGACTGGGCCTTGGGCCTAACAGAAACCACTAGAAGTCCCATCTATGTGTGGAAGACTGGGCCTTGGACCTAACAGAAACCACTAGAAGTCTCCATCTATGTGTGGAAGGCTGGGCCTGGGGCCTAACAGAAACCACTAGAAGTCTCATCTATGTGTGGAAGACTGGGCCTTGGACCTAGCAGAAACCACTAGAAGTCTCCATCTATGTGTGGAAGGCTGGGCCTGGGGCCTAACAGAAACCACTAGAAGTCCCATCTATGTGTGAAAGACCGGGGCTTGGGCCTAACAGAAACAACTAGAAGTATCCATCTATGTGTGGAAGACTGGGCCTTGGACCTAACAGAAACCACTAGAAGTCCCATCTATGTGTGGAAGACTGGGCCTTGGGCCTAACAGAAACCACTAGAAGTCACCCTTTAAAAGTAGCAAGTGGCTCCTGCTCCTTGTCTTGTAAAGGTGAACTAGACTCTTGTCGTTAATGGGAGAGCTGAAATAGGAAGATCACCTACAGTAACATGCCCCAGCTGAATAAACATACAGATAAATGTTAATCTGTTTTTTCTTTATGAATTGCAAACCTTTTCCAGGTTCCACAATTTAAGAATCAGGAGAGCTTCCAGAAGAAATGCAGTCCACATCCTGACACCATGAAGCAGACACCAACCAACCCCTCTGCTTTTATCGGACTCTGCTGTACGGTCCTGCTGATGAATGTATAGCCCTTTCGGAACAATGGCTGCATCTGGGATTGAGGGCTCCAGCCATGTTTCAGTGAAAACCAGTACATTGCAGTTCTTAATGTCAAGCTGGAAAGCTACCCTGCTCCTAAGTTCATGCTGCTTGCTGTCTAGTGACTGTACGTTCACTAAGAGAAAACTAGGGAGAGGAGCACGGTTTCCCCACAGCCGCAGTCAGACCAAAACCCCACCCTGCTTCCCACGCTTTCTCCGTCGGCATCGTTTTCCAGGAGCTTGCTCAGGTAAACACAACAAAGGGCATCCTGGGTTGTTAGTTGAACTTGATGTTCTGTACGAAAATGATATTCCCAATGCAGTTCTGATGTCCAATAGTGATTGTCAGTTATGATAATAACGCAGTTGCAAATGTAGCAAAATTACACACTTTTGCTCACTTGAAAAATTGGTGGGTTCAAACAAAGGGTGTTCTGTCCTGAGTTGTGGTAATAGTCTGGAATAGCTTCACAAATGAAGAATGCAACAGTTTGGGTCGCAGGCTTGAGGCAGTTATTGCAAGCAAGGGTTATGCCACCAAATATTTAATGTTATTTACTTTTACATTATTTGTTACATTACATTTCCTTACCTAAAAATGCTGTGGTCTATTACAAACGGTGATATGTCCAAAGTTCTTTAACACATTTAGATGTGAATACCAGAAAATGAAAGCTGAAATTCTGAACTCTTGTCTCATACACATTTTTCTTATCTTTAACCCAAATGTCTTTAGTGAACAACTAAAACAAAGGAATTTGCCTTACCGTTCCAATACCTTTGGAGGGGCTGTATGAACAACACTGTCATTCCAGACATAATTGTACAACCCTGTTTCCAAAAAACATTGTGATGCTGTCAAACATTTTAAGAAAAACTGAATGCAATAATGTGCAAATTATTTGAAACCAATATTCAATACAAAATAGTACCTGGACAACATGTCAAATGTTGAAAGTGAGAAATGTTATTGTTTCTTGAAAAATATATGCCCACTTCAAAACACAAAACAAAACTGGACAAGTTGTGTAATACAAAACAAAAGCCTGGTAGAACTTCTCACAGCCCAATTAGGTTATTGAAAGCGCTTGCCTGAGAGGATGTGTTCAGAAGTTGTGGAGGGTTCGCTACAGTGTGAAAAACTGCACAGCCAAAATTCAGTTGTGTAACAGTTCAATAATGTTGCTCAAATTGCAAAGAGTTTAGGGATCTCATCATCTACGGTACTTAATATCATAAAAAGATTCATAGAATCCAGAGAAATCACGGTACATGGCCAAAAACCAACATTGGATCACTGCATGGGTTCAGGAGTCAATAGCTTAATGTGGTTTCTGAGGTCACATCCACCACATTTTCTGTCAATCACTCCGGGGAAGCAACTGTGAAGACCTTTGTATGGAGGACTTGTGTGAACAAGAAACACGAAAACTCTAATTTTCAAGGAATGCTACTTGGGCACATTTTGTTTGCTAAAGTGATAAGACTGATTACATTACTGAAACTAGAAAGTTGGTGGAACTGGACTTTAGGCTGTTTTACAAATGATTCCAAGAAGGAGATTAATTAATAACCAATGTGTCAATAGGTGGAGAGTATACAATTGTATTCAAAGTAAGAAAGATAACAGTTATCTAGAGATTTAAAGTTTACAGGAGCAGATGCATTATTGAGAGGCTGGGAAAAAAGCAAGAGAGACCGGTTCCAAAACCCACCCTTTCCTCAGTGTTAAGTTGATTATTAAACCTAAGGATCACAAGACTAGTTCTGAAGAATTGTCCCCCTTGTCAACTAGGGACACATTTCAGTCTATGCTTCCTGATACCATATCATAAGACAGACTAGTCTAACTCAAAGGACAACCTAGGGTGATTAAGGCATGACCTTTGGTCCTGTTTTCAGACCCAAGATATACAATTTGTAACACATCAACATTCCAAGACAGGGTGACCAGACAGACAGGGTGTAGGCTAGGGTATAAACTGAGTGACAGACAAGGTTTAGGCTAGGGTATAAAACTGAGTGCATATAAATGGCTATACTAAATATTGAAGAATGTTTTCATGTAAATAAACATGAAAGTGGTGTGCCATATTTAAAGTGATTTATTTGCTTTGGTAATGTTATCAATAGTATGATACAGTGTTTCAAAACTCTTTCAAGACTCCAGATAATTGTCCCCAAATTCATTCAATTTTAATTCAAAACAACTGATTATGCAATTTGTCTTTTGGCTTGTAAACATCTTTCAGCACAAGATCAGTGATTGAACCACTACGTTTTAAGTTAAATACAATGTCTACATTCATTAAGTCATCAAAACATAACATAGTGCAATTATATTCACCAAATGGTTGATAATGAATAATGTGCGTAGTGATAGTAAAATGTATTTTAACAATAGAGAAGCAAAGCTTATCAAATTGTATCCATGTACTTCATATGAACATAATGTTTTTCAATGTAAAACATGTCTTTCTTGATTTCTTTTTTGTAGTCAATGTCAAATGTACTTGGAGTTGTGAAAAGGGAATTGATACAGAGATTAAAGCAACACATACATATTGATCGCAGGGTCACTTACATGAGAAAATGTTGTGGTGGAATGTGAAGATTTATGTGTGTGAAATATATTAATGTATATAAGGCTGTGAATGGGACTGAACACATGGTCATTCTATATAAGTCTGTGAATGGGACCGAACACATGGTCATTGTATATAAGGCTGTGAATGGGACAGAACACATGGTCATTGTGTATAAGGCTGTGAATGGGACAGGACACATGGTCATTGTGTATAAGGCTGTGAATGGGACTGGACACATGGTCATTGTGTATAAGGCTGTGAATGGGACTGAACACATGGTCATTGTGTATAAGGCTGTGAATGGGACTGAACACATGGTAATTGTGTATAAGGCTGTGAATGGGACTGAACACATGGTCATTGTGTATAAGGCTGTGAATGGGACTGAACACATGGTAATTGTGTATAAGGCTGTGAATGGGACTGAACACATGGTCATTGTGTAAAATGTCATTAATGAATCAGGAGAATACAATTTTTGAATTCCTGAGGTACATGACACTAAAGAGAACATATATTTAATGTCAGCCTTTTTCCATTTATGCTACATAATCACATCTCTGTTCAGAAATACATAATTGAAAACATGCAATTGCTTTTGTGCAGGTATGTCAATAATGTCATAATGACTTAATCATGAATTTTTGTGTTTGGGTGCAGACTACCTATAGGTTATTTACATACAATCTGCTCCTCAGTGGATAAAAAAAAAAAAAAACATACTGAAAACCAAAAAAACTTTTTTCCAAAATAGGTGACTCACATTCACCTCCAAGCCCCTTTATTGGTATAAATAGGTGTCCTTCCACTTACAAGCCACATCAGCTGGAGGACCTCTGCACTAGAGAATCCAATCTGACACTGCTCTCTTGGTTTGCTCGTTTCAGGGTCTCAGGAAAAGCTGAAAGGTGAGTAAACTCCTGCAATTCAGCTGTAAAATGACAGATGCTTGTTAAACGGAAAATACATCAGAATGTTTATTATGCTTCATGTTCATTTAAGTTGCAGTATCAAAAAGATGTAATGAAAACAATATTTCAATTCAAGGTTTATTAGGTCATCTTAAATAGGTGACATTCCCTCAAATGGGGTCACACATTACATATACCTTATTCACTAAAACACATGAAGGCAAAATGTTCCTTACTCGTCGCTCATGTTCCCTGTTCAAAAGTCTGCATACCCTTAGTTCTTAATACTGTGTATTGCCCCCTTTAGCATCAATGACAGCGTGAAGTATTTTGTAATAGTTGTCTATGAGGGTACTTAGTTTATTTTAATGTAAATAAAATGTACACTTTTCGAAATCGAAATGTCTGAATATTTTTGGGTGGGGTAAGAGGATACATGAATGTACTGATATTGATTGATTTCTGTTTCAAGTTACCCAACATGGCAACTTTACTGTATCTCATCGGTGGACAAGGGGGAGGCCCATTTGAACTCACTGGCAGGGACAATGGTGCCACCCTCAAGAAGATTGGAGTGGCAGTGGGTGGCTGGCAGATCAAAGCTGTCCGGGCAGAGCTGACCGACGGACGTGTGAAGACCTTTGGAGATGCAAACACTTTCAGTGAGTTTGAGTTCAGCCTTGGCGAGCGCATCACCAAGCTTTCCCTGTGGGGGAACGGTGCCGGCACGCGTCTGGGTGGCATCCGATTCTGGACCAGTAAGGGCCGGGAGTTCTTTGAGCATATGAATAGCTGGCCCCTGAAGACTGAGTACTCCATCGACGTCGGGTCTGGGGTCTGTCTGGGGCTGCAGGGGAATTGTGGCGCCGACATCGACTGTATGGGCTTCCTCTTCATTAGTCCCATCAGGACGTCTGTGCTAACCGACATGCACTACCCCAACCTGGCCATGTTCACACCCCAGGTGAGTGCTGCTAGGACAGTCACAATATGGCAGGATCAGTGGGCCAATATGTTTCAATTAAAAGGTGTTTCTTTACTCAGAAAAGTTACTGAAATGGGATCAATGTCATGCAAAAATAGCACCTCTTCTCATTGTCCACAACTGTCAAAAGCATGTCGACTCTGATAGGTCTGGATCGAAAATGAGGCATTATGGGAGTTGTGTCCAGGACAGAAATTACCATGTACTCTTCCACTTTCCTATATCTGACAATCATCTGTTATACTCATATTCAACATGCAGAATAATCTCCTCTCATGTGTTTTGGTGCCAATTCATATTATGGACAGCAAGTACAGATGCTATTCAGTCTTTGACTGATCCTCGTTCACTTTTTCAATGTGAATAAATGAACACTTTTTCTACTAAAGTCTTTGTTGGCCGACTTTGCATTCCAAGCACGAAAGCTTTGTGTCCTCTCGCCTGTATAAACGTTTTACTTTTATATGGGTCAACACAAAAAACATACACAAGATAGCACACACAAATAAACTTGTCATTTATTTCAGTTGTTTTATGTTGTATTCATTATGACTGAAGCATAATTTTTGTCTGTGTGTGTGGGGGGGGGGGGTGTGTGTTTATTTTAGGTGAAAAAAGAGTACATCAAATCGGTGTCTTATCACAACAACACCACCTCGCCTCAAGATCAGACCATTCAGTACAGCAGATCTGTGACCAAGAAATCCTCCTGGACCACCACCAATAAGATTGAGTCCACCCTCAGTGTGTCTGTTAAAGCAGGGATCCCAGATCTAGCGGAGGTGTCTACTGGGTGGAGCTTGACCGTTGGCCACGAGCAGTCTTCCTCAATTTCCAATGAGGAGACCATAACAGAAGCAGATAACACCACTGTGAAGATCCCTCCAGGGAAGACCGTGACCGTTGAGATGTCAGTGGGACGAGCAGTCATCGACCTGGCCTACACAGCCGTAGTGAAAGTCACATGCCTGAATGGTAGCGAGCTGATTTTCCCATCTACTGGCAACTACAATGGTGTGACTTACACTTCAGTGAATGTAAAAACCACTGAGTCTGATAAAGTTATGAATGTCAAATAAGATGTATGACCATCTTACTGTGCATAGTTTATATATTCATTGCATAAGATTGGTTTGACTGCTAATGCAGAGTCCAGTGAACTTGCTGAGTGAATGACTGTCACAGATTAATAAATTGTCGTTATAAACCTGCTTTAGTTTCCATGTCTCCTCTTATAACTTTAAATTAAAATGGGTCTGTCTAGCTGATATTATTATTTAATGTTTCAGTATATCACTTTCACAGGGTTGTACTCATGAGAGTTTCAGTTAACGTATCGTATAATTTGTTCATTGTTTTCCAGCCTAACAGCCTGGAAAGATAAAGTTTGAACTGTATCAATAATACATTTTGGATTGTTTCTATCCATAAATAGGTTGGAACAAAGTTACCACTTCAATATTGCAGTGTATTGTGTTTCCTAGCTAGTCCAAGTCTACTTCCATCTTGGTGAAAGGTTTTATGTGGTGTGACAAAATCTATGTGAATATTCAGTTAAATTAAGACCTTCAATCATATTGTTAACAGATTTATTTACTTCAACATTCTTAGGTTGGTGAAGGTAACCTGGTGTAGGATACACAAATAGGATACTGACAACTACCAGGAGAAAGTTGTCAGTCTGCAAGGACTGTTAACACCACTAATACAACCACCACCACTTCTGATTGTTGGCAGAGACACAATCAAAAAAGTAAACTTGCTTAACTTTTAATCTGTTCACTAAAATCGTTACTTCGATAACCGTTAATCAGTTAAATTGTTAAACATGTGATGGAAGTTAGCGATAAACGTAACGTTCATTTTCATTGTAACGTTCATTTCATTTTCAACTTTCTCTAAAAACATCTATAAGTGTAAAAAATAAAAGATAAGCCTTTTTTGTGTTTTAAAGGGCTTGCAGTAAGCCCCAAAACTATAGCTTTTTGCTTAACAAAAAGGCTGATTTAAAAAAAAAATCCAGAGCTGTATATTACCAATTCTCCAAGTGTATGCAAACTTTTGAGCACAACTGTATATGTAGTGTTCATTTTCTTACATTGTACTTAACTGAAACAAGGCTTGACAAAAAACTTTCTTACAGGGTTAGATGTGTGGCCTCCAAGAGAGGATTTGACCGATTAAGCTGTTTAGCTTGAACCAACAGGTGTTACCCAGTCAGAAAGTCTTTTCTTTAAGACCAGCAGATTAATAATAGCAAGTGTGCTGTGATCAGTCCTTAAACAGAATTCATATTGATCCAAATGAAGCACATTGCAGAAGGTCCACTTTCCAACAACACAATATAGTAGACCAGTCAGTCAGCCAGCTTCATACATCAGCCAGATAGATAACAAATATACAGTATAGTAAGATACAATTATTGCCTGAGAAACACTCCCTTAGTGTATGTTGTATAATTAATAGAACAGACCTTTATTGACTGGGGGGATCTAAATATGGAGGTGGTATCCACTACATAACACCATATAAACTAAATGCATGCTCAGTAACCTCAAACTGCTCTCCCTTCAAATATCCTAGACCCAAAGAGGACTGATATTACAGCAAATATATCAGACAGTATTTGGCTGGACTGCTCACTCATTTAAAATCCATATAATCTGAAATTACCTGCCGTAAAAAGGTATCCTTGGCCAATGAAGTACATACTTGCCCCTATAAAGACCCAGCATTATTTAGGTGAAATCACCCGGTCATCTGGTCTGTAACCTCTGCACCTTTCAACACTCAGCACTGTGAACTTAGCACTCAGACAACTTTCAACACTCAGCACTGTGAACTCAGCGCTCAGACAACTTTCAACACTCAGCACTGTGAACTTAGCGCTCAGACAACTTTCAACACTCAGCACTGTGAACTTAGCACTCAGACAACTTTCAACACTCAGCACTGTGAACTTAGCACTCAGACAACTTTGACGGGCCTGGACATGCGCTGGCTTGAGCAGGGGGACCTTGCGTGCGCTGCAGGATTTTCTTCCATGACGGCGTAGTGTGTTACTAATGGTTTTCTTAGAGACTGTGGTCCGAGCTCTCTACAGGTCATTGACCAGGTCCTGCCATGTAGTTCTGGGCTGGTCCCTCATCTTCCTCATGATCATTGATGCCCCATGAGGTGAGATCTTGCATGGAGCCCCAGACCGAGGGAGATTGACCGTCATCTTGAACTTCTTCCCTTTGCTAATAATTGCGCCAACAGTTGTTGCCTTCTCACCAAGCTGCTTGCCTATTGTCCTGTAGCCCATCCCAGCCTTGTGCAGGTCTACAATTTTATCCCTGATGTCCTTACACAGCTCTCCGGTCTTGGCCATTGAGGAGAGTGAAGAGTCTGTTTGATTGAGTGTGTGGACAGGTGTCTTTTATACAGGTAATGAGTTTAAACAGTTGCAGTTAATACAGGTAATGAGTGGAGAACAGTATGACTTCTTAAAGAAAAACTAACAGGTCTGTGAGAGACGGAATTCTTACTGGTTGGTAGGTGATCAAATACTTATGTCATGCAATAAAATGCAATCTAATTATATAAAAATCACACAATGTGATTTGCTGGATTTTTGTTTTACATTCTGTCTCTCACAGTTGAAGTGTACCTATGATAAAAATCACAAACCTCTACATGCTTTGTAAGTAGGAAAACCTGCAAAATCAGCAGTGTATCAAATACTTGTTCTCCCCACTGTATGTACTATCAAGTCCAATCACATACATATAGTTTGGTAACTCACAGTTAAGATTTTTATTTCATATCAGTAAACAACATTTGAAAGACACTCTTTCAAATGCGTCTCTTTTGAAGTTGTGATTCCACATATCTGGACAGTACAGGGTATATCATTTAAGATAAGGTGATGTGTATCCTGACTACATGTTCTTACAGTAACCCATCTTTGGTCGTGCATCAATGTGTGGAGTCCTCATCTTCTATTTATAGTCTTTTTAAAAACATTAACATGGATCCCCAGAATCTGTCCCAAAGCTATTATGTCCTGCGATCTCCCATCGTAACTCCCATCCTGTACTCTACCCAGCTCGCAGCCAGAGCCCTCCCACTCTACTCACCCCAGGTAACTCCCATCCTGTATTCTACCCAGCTCGCAGCCAGAGCCCCTCCCACTCTACTCACCCCAGGTAACTCCCATCCTGTACTCTACCCAGGTCGCAGCCAGAGCCCCTCCCACTCTACTCACCCCAGGTAGTTCCCACAGCCTCTCTTCCCGGTTCCACACAGACAGGAACTCCAGGACAGATCCCTCAGCATCTCTCCAGCTAGAGAGGACGTCAACAACTTATTAATATTATTTGTAGCTCCACTCTGATGGGAGGTGTGGTTGTGTGCACTAGATAAGGAAAGGTGCCATTGATGCCTCGTACCGTGTGAGAACCAGTTCCAGGATGTAGTTGGAACCCAGACAGTACAGTGATCCTCTTCCCCTCATTCCCGTTCTGCCCTCAGGGTTTCTGAAAAAAAATGGTCAGATATATTTTGATACACTGAATTTTAGGACAGTGTTTGATCCAAATCCATATTTTTGGTATCCGCCAAAATAGAGTCAATAGAAATATAGTAAATTGTATTTGATATTGATGATTTTAATGATCTGAAATTTTAACGATGTAAGACTGAATGTGCCATTCATGCCAGGGTTCTTCGATAGATTAATGGCCAGCAGTGTTCTTCTATAGATTAACGGCCAACAGCATTCTTCTATAGATTAATGGCCAGCAGCGTTCTTCTATAGATTAATGGCCAGCAGCGTTCTTCTATAGATTAATGGCCAGCAGTGTTCTTCTATAGATTAATGGCCAGCAGTGTTCTTCTATAGATTAATGGCCAGCAGGCACACAAGTGAAGCTGTGGGATTTCACAGAGCCTTCAGAAAACACCTGGAGAGACAGCATTTGTTAAAACGGGGTATCGTAAGCCCAGACTGGAAAAAACATACCTAGCTCACAGCGTGCTGTCCACTGTCCTCTGGTGTAACAGTTCTGGATTCCTAATGACACATTATTCCCCATACACCCAAGCATGAAGTCTTAAATAGCAGCCAGCCTAAACCAAAACTTATCTAATCAGACATGCGGTAGTGTAGTCAACATCAGAATCTGCTAACACTGTGGTGTGGTCAACATCTGAACCTGCTAACACTGTGGTGTAGTCAACATCAGAATCTGCTAACACTGCGGTGTAGTC
>JACXGJ010014838.1:0-14296 GCA_016801105.1 Esox niger
TCACTCTAATTCCATATCATCTACTCCCCCCTCTCCTTTCTCTCACTCTAATTCCATATTATCTACTCCTCCCTCTCCCTTCTCTCACTCTAATTCCATATCATCTACTCCCCCTACTCCCTTCTCTCACTCTAATTCCATATCATCTACTCCCCCCTCTCCTTTCTCTCACTCTAATTCCATATTATCTACTCCTCCCTCACCTTTCTCTCACTCTAATTCCATATAATCTACTCCCCCTACTCCTTTCTCTCACTCTAATACCATATCATCTACTCATCCCTTTCTCTCACTCTAATACCATATAATCTACTCATCCCTCACCTTTCTCTCACTCTAATACCATATAATCTACTCATCCCTCACCTTTCTCTCACTCTAATACCATATAATCTACTCCCCCTACTCCTTTCTCTCACTCTAATACCATATCATCAACTCATCCCTTTCTCTCACTCTAATACCATATTATCTATTCCCCCTCTCCTTTCTCTCACTCTAATTCCATATAATCTACTCTCCCTTCTCCTTTCTATGCTCCCCTCATTCTACTCCCTCTGTCCCAATGCTATTATCCTCTCAGTCTTAGTTTCTGCCTTCATCTTTTATTGCCTTCCTCCCCCAGAATCTTGGTCTGCTTCCTCCGCATTTGACATTTCATTTCATGTCTTTTCATCTTAAGTAGGTTCAATGGACTGATTTCAGACATTTACATTTTCTAAACAATGTTTCTAAAACTAAAAATTCTAACTAAACACAAGAGGGGGGTGACATGTCAGAGCATAACCCAGTTGACAGGTCTTAACTTCTCTGGTTAAATATAGACCTCCTGATTGCTGTCCTAAACATGTATTGCTCTAACACTTTTGTCCAACCAGAATTAACTTTCAAAACAGTTAACAAGTAGGTCAAAAGTAAAACGTTTTGGCCACCATGACAAATGTAATTTTCTAAATGCTCCAAGACAGTCAAAACATCAATGACACAAAGTAATCTACATGCATTAGAACTTACTTTGTTATCTCATGAAAAGTTATTTCACTCAGTATTACTGTAACAGAATTTGCCAAAAGTTACCAATTACTATATACACCCTGACATGGTTAACCTTCTATTATATGTTTGTCCCATTAGTTGATAATGTAATAACACTATGTACATTAAATGGAAGGGAACATATTTCATTATCGTGGCAGGTGAAGTTTTCTTTTACTGCCCATGAAGACCAGTGCAAAAACACATTTTACACTTATACTTTACTGTATACAGTACAGTAATAATGCACAAATATTATCTGGTATAGAACTGTAACTTATGATAATTCTTGAATATTCTTACCACTGATGCCTCTGTTGATATAGTGACGTTGGTCTGCACCTACTGCCCTGTCTCACTAATAATGGAGATCAACTGGACCCGAGGATCATTTAAAGTATCTCACCAAAAACATTGATGTGTATATTCTCTGTCTTTTCTTAGCCAATGAATACAGTACGTTCAGGTGTCTTGTGGCTTCATCTTTTACAGTGTCTCACTTTCTCTTTTTCGGCATTCATTTGACCTCTGCTGAATCTGTTTGGAAGTGAATGTGTCAGTATTGTCCTGCTACTACCTTCTGTTATAGGACTATGTATCCATCAGCATCAATGTTTGTCTCTGTGGAGCGGGTCAGTTATGGATATGATCACTCACTCAAATACCATCCTGTCATCATCATCATCATCATTATCATCACAAAGCCCTCTTTAGTCCGACATCAGATCTCATCAGGTGATTTGTCACGTATGTGTGGGTGTGTGTGTGTGTGTGTACTTTTGTATGAATTAGTTTGCATGTGTGACAGATTAAATGAGTGTTGTACTCTACACGTGTAGTGTAGTCAGTTAGTGTGTGTGTGTACGTGTGTGTGCGTGTGTGCGTGTGAACGTGCGTGCGTGGGTTCGTGCCGCTGGTTTCTAAAAGGCGTTTGCGCCTGCCGTAGACATAGGATGTTGCATGGATGGAATCTAAATAATGCATACTGATATCAACATTTCATTCATTAATAAAGAGGTTCTTATAAATAGCTGCTGAGGAGTCAGATGGGACTGGAAGAAGGAGTGTAGTTGTGATCACCACAACTATGCTACACACACACACACAGACATACACACACACACCCACCCACAGAATGATATGGCCATTTGAATACTATTAGTCTCAACAGCATACACACTGATTGAGGATAGCTGAGATCTATTTTTAAAATGCTTCTACATTGCATTTGAACTCTCCCTTTAACACACATTCTTCCCAAACAAGGAGCACCGAGGCGGCTTTTCAACCAGTCCTCTGAGGTGCAGAGCATCTATCATTAAAGCTACTGAAGACTGACGTGAACAGTGTGTCCGCCTTCACTCCCTCTCACTGTCTGTTCTATTGAGCTCACCTCCAGATGAAGAAAACTTCACCATGTCAATGTGGGGATATCACACAATTGATAGATCATTATGTCAATAAGGTGATATCATTGGTCTGGACCCATCAAAAGGAATTAACCTTTGATGGGTCCAGATTTATAGTTTAGCACTGGACAAGAGACAATGGGAAAAAAGCCAATCTGCATTAAAACGTCAGTGCAGCCGTTTAAATGCAAAAGTGTTTATGTGTGTGTGTGTGTGTGTGTGTGTGTGTGTGTGTGTGTGATTCTCATATCTCCCAGTCCCCACTGAAGAAAACTCGGAACTGAACGATTTGAAATCCAAGTTGACATGTTGACTGCTTGTGTGTCGGTATTGGCCTGCATGCTTGTGCACTTGTGCTCACGCATGCAGTGCTCATGCATGTGTGCGCTTGTGCGTGTGCGCATCTGAGTGTCCTGCGTCAGTTGCAATAGCTGCCTTTGGCAAGGGGGTAAGATAAGCTGCAGTAAATGCGATTTCACGCCCAGTCTTTCACAGCGGCAGTGTGCTACGCATCTTTCCCCTGCAAGAAGAAAATCAGCAGTGTGTTTCTGTAAAGGACACAACGTACAGAACAGTTACACCGCGTCTACTTCGGCGGATGTGAGTTCTCTATACGCAGGTGATGATGTGACAAATTACTGCATGTGAAAGACTGTCCCGAGAACCATATTAGGCTACACTGATGACTAAACAGCAGTCCATCTCTAACTAATGTGGTGTGCAATTGATTGCCCACGATAGTAATTGTAATCATCTCTCTCCTGAATGGCTGTCAGTGCACAATAAGTCACCTTGACACTTCACAATGGCCAGGACGAATCCAGCAGATCCAGTGGATAACGATCTGCGTTCAGTCCTTAATGTCATGCCACCTTCCCTCCTGCGCTCCCTGTTCTCCAGAAATATGTTAAACAGCCTTTTGTCAGGAGCTGGTGGTTAATCCAGTAAAGTGTCTAGCTAGTTAGCTAGCTCATCTCACAGCCCTGGTGACATGCAGATGTGGGCAGACTGGCAGCGTAATGTGCTCGGCTTAGTGCTAAAGTAATCCACTTAATGTGTGTGTCTGAGTGCGTGTGCGAGTGCATGCGTGCGTGCATGTGTGTCGTGTTGGTCTCTATGGCTTATGGAGCCCTGCAGCTTTTCTTCTTCCCAGGTTTTCATTTGGGGAGGTTGAGGACAACATACAGTCGCCCCCGGGTTCCCCTTGAGCAGGGTGAGGCAGAGATAGACGCAGAGATCGAGGCGGGGATAGAGACAGGGATAGAGACAGACAGGGAATACTGAGAGGATCCACCACATCACTGACATTGACATTACCTCTGTGATCATTAGGTTTGAATTGGGTAAATTAATTGCCAATTTCAGCAGCCTTAGTCACAGCTGTGTACGTTCTTGGGCGTGGGGGGTTGGGGGGAAGTGTGTGTATGTGTGTGAGTCTGTTTGTGTGTGTGTGTGTGTGTGTGTGTGCTTGTTTGTGTGTGTGTGCAGGTGTACAAGTGTGTATGATTTGCCTTTCCTAGACTGTGGGGGAAGACTGAGAAAATATGCATTTTGGACACTTTCAAGATAAAATTAAATGTCTACATTTCCATCTAACTAAAATAGGAAGACAGCACTCCAATTATTTATTTATTTGCATCTTGTTTACATAAATGAAAAAAATATGAAATATGTATATATATATATACCACCATTCAAACGTTTGGGTTCACTTGGATATCCTTGTTTTTGAATGAAAAGCATAAAAATAAAATAAAATTTATTAGAAATACAGTGTGGATATTGTTAATATTGTAAATGACTGTTGTAGCTGGAAACGGCTGATGTTCAAAGGAGTCATCCATCCTGAGTTCCAATGGCATATTTTGTGTGCTAATCAAAGTCATTCATTGTAAAAGGCTAACTGATCATTAGAAAACCCTTTTGCAATTATATTAGCAATAAACCTAGCCTTCTTTTGACTAGTTCAGTGTCGTCAGCATCACCGTTTGTGTGTTTGATGGCAGGCTCTAAATAGACAGAAGCCAAAATAAATATTCTGGAACTTGTCAGTTCTGAGAAATGAAGGCTATTCCATGTGAGAAATTGTAAAGAAACTGAAAATATCATACAACATTGTGTTACACCTTTTACAGAAGAGAAACAGGATCTAACCAGAATAGAAAGAGGAGTGGGAGGCCCCGGTGCACAACTGTGTATGAGGACAAAATCATTAGAGTGTCTAGTCTGAGAAATAGATGCCTCACAGGTTCTCAGCTGGCAGATTCATTAAATAGTACCCACAAAACACTAGTGTCAATTACAACAGTGAAGAAGCGGCTCCAGGATGCTGAACTTCTAGGCAGAGATGCAGATAAAAGGCCAATCCTCAGACAGGCCAATAAAAAGATTAAGACGGGCAAAAGAACCCAGACACTGGACAGAGGAAGATTGGGAAAAAGTGTTATGGGCAGACATCCCATTTTGAGGTGATTAGATCACAAAGAAATACATTTTGTGATATGCAGACAAAATGAAAAGTTGCTGAAGGAGCACTTAAATGACCACTAGGATGCCAAAGGCCTGCAAGGCAGTAATTGCTGCAAATGGAGAATTCTGGGATGGAAAACAAAGTTTGAAGGGCAGAATTATTTCAATTAAAAACATTATTTCAAACCTTGTCAATAACTATACTTCCTAATCAATTTCCTATATTTCCTATGAAAACAAATTTCATGTATGGTTTCATGGAAATCAAGGAGGCTTCTAAGTGACCCTAATATTCAGCGGTAGTGTACAATATACACACACTGGCCCTCATTCATGAAACCTCAGAAAATATCAGATTAGAACGTTGGGAGAGACTTACGATCATCTCTAAGTGTGAGTCACGAAACTGTCGCACCTGGTCGAAACGAGAGTAGATGTCATCGCAGACTTATGAATCAGATTAAGCCGTGGACCCGGGAATGCGCTACACCTGTCTTTATATATTTATTTATTTATGCGAATGTGGCAATCAGCAACCTATGAATTGACAGATTTCAACAAAAATTACAGGCTGAAACTGCTAATAAACCATCTGTCATTCTCCACGAAAAAATCTGTGCAGTTACGGAACACTTTCGCGTATCAGCCCTGAGCCAAAGTCATTTATAAAGACCAAGCTCTGCCATCATTAGGGCAATTGTTCGACCCACAACCACTGGTTTATTTATCCTCTCACTAGTCAATTTTAGACCTGTTAGCTAATCAAGATGCAAGCCATCGAAATGATAATGACCTTTATGATCTCCAAGTATGTCGATACGGCCTGAGTGACTTAGGAAAAGCAATGCAAAGCAAGTTAATTTGTCTTGCAAACAAAGAAAAGAAAAGAGAAAATGCAAAAGACTGTGAAATAAATAAATAATACAATAATAGCCCACAGTAGCGATGCAATATTTAATATTGTGGAACGTATGTGTGTGATCTATATTCCTCGTCATAACTTTTTTTATATTACCTACTATTATCATTATAAATGTGGTTATTGTTACTGAGGCTGTTATGACTGTTGTTTTGGCGAAGTGTTCGTGATAATGATATTCTTATTGTGAATGAAGCATGATCTTATTTTTGACGTTGGTTTAGACGGTCTCCGACCAGACGTGAGTTTCATGGTAAGGATTCGACAAAGACAATATTGATGAACACCAGCTCTGTCGGTGAAATGATCGTACACATTTTAAGATAACATTTGTTTGTACGCACATTTCATGAATTAGGGCCACTGTTCTAAACAAGAAACCAGACAAGCCTAGTTTAGCCGGCCTGCATTGGAAAGTTTTGCCCTCTTGAGATTCAAACCCAGATCACCTACATTAAGGACAGCATCGTTAACCACTACTCTACAGACCTGAACATTTGACGGGTGCCTGTACAGCGTCTTGTGTCTACTATGAACAACATTTCTTGCCGCTGGCTGTTTTAACAGCTAACTGGCCAATTGTGAATTATATTAATACAATTAAACTGACTAACATTTCTTATTAAGTTTACCTCCACCACAAATAACGTCTATGAACTGTATGGCTTTTGCCACTGGATGTTTTAACAGCGTATTAGCCAGTAATAGGCTTCACCAGCATCTACTAACTTACTGGACTAGTCATAAAAATTGAACAATTGCTAGCGAGTCGGCCAAAGCTATGTCATTCCATGGCATAAGAATATTTTTTTTTCTTTAATGGAATAAAAACTTACTGTATGTAGAAATGTATGGCTTTTGCCACTGGTGGGTTTAACAGGTTATTAGCCAGTAATAGGGCTACTAGTATCTGACTAGGATTATATAGACTCTCTGCTCAGCCCACATGCATTGATTAACTATTAAAATTTGGACTCTTAATATGTTCACTTGGCACAGCCAGAAGAGGACCCCTCTGAGCCTGGTTCAACTTAAGGTTTCTTCCTAAATTTCGGTATTAGGTTTTTTTTCTTAGCCACTGAAGTTCAACACTACTGTTGTTTGCTCCTTGGAGTTTAAGGCCGGTTGTTTTGTAAAAGCACTTTGTGACAACTGCTGATGGAAAAAGGGCTTTATAAAATAAATTTGATTGATTAATTTGATTGTATCTACTAGTATCAAGAATAATCATAAGAATTGAGCAAATGCAAGCGAGACTGAAGATGCACTACAGGTCCACTTCTCCAACCACTACACCATTTAACAAGGGGAATTAAGTCAGTCAGTAAGAGACATTTGCTCTTCTCCGCTTATGTGGTCCAGCAGTAATTAAGGGAAAACTTAAATCACACAGGTCTCAATTACCTATTTTGATTTTAAATATCAAAATCTTTACTGTACATTGTGTAATTCGTTGAGAACAAAATGATGTAACAACAGTCAATGGAAACCAAAATCACCAACGAAACTCAAATCAAAATTAACAACTGAAATCACAGGCTGTTCCAACTTGCGTGAATTTCATCAAAGAAACTCATAATGTGACTCAGTAGTGTTTATGGCCCCCACATGCCTGTTTGCATTCCTGACAATGTCTGGGTATGCTTCTGATTAGACAATGGATGGATCTCCTTGTTGTCTTGCTGTTGTTTCTCCAGTGCACCTGTTGTCACTTTCATTTGCACTTAAACAGGTGACGTTGATTCACTATCCCTTTTGCTTCTTGACTGGACAGATTGACATCCCTGAAGTTTAATTGACTTGGGGTTATACCGTTCTGATTACGTTTTTCCTTAATTTTTTTGAGCAGTTTATTAAGGTATCCAGGTATTCCTCACACTCCAGGACTGAAAGCTGCCCACTTTCACAGGCCAGATAAAGGTCAATATTATAATTTGTCTAGCTGGGTAACATGTATTTTCATAATATTTCAATAAGCACGATAAAAATGACTGGTGGTTTGCTTCAATCACAATAATGGGTGGTTAAATGAGGGTGTGGTGGATGGGAATCGGAACGGGCACCTGTTGACTTGTTTCTTTTAGGTCTTTCGCAAATCTTACCTCAATCTTGCGAGATAAATATTGTACTTAACTCTAACCGTAATATCTAACCTAATCTAACTAAACTCTAATTCTTCTTCTAATTTATTACCCCAACAATTCCTGTGCAGCCATAATAATCTTCTGTGTATCATTCATTTGTTCAATTCACATACAGACATTTGTTTTCACTTCACCCTTAGATGTTTATCTTCCCCTGGGCAGGTGAGTTAAAGGAGTTAAATAGTGGCCATTAATACCCTTTAAACTGTCCATCAAATCCCTTCCCTTGTGTTACAGTTCAACAACATCTCAGGCTGTCACTGTGTTCATCCTACTAGGATTCTGTTTTATGGGGTCAACAAATCTATCCACATGTCAACCTAAATCAAATGTTTTTCTTTTTTTCTTACTCAGTTATCTCTCTACTCCTGCACAACTTTTTCAGTCCCACCCATCTCTTTCTGTCTCCTCCACCTCTCTCCTAACCCTTGTACAATCCAATAAGCTATTACGCTACCATTGATCTTTTCCTCAGCCAAACATTAGCATTTGGAGGAGCAAGGCGATAAGGAGATGGAATAGGGGAGTATCGATAATACAGGGCTGTCTTAAAGCAGAGGAGAGTGGGATGGGAATTTATAGAGTTTGGCAGAGATTTAACACTTTAATGCCCTGCAAACAGTGTCAAATGAATGCTGTCTCTGTCCATCTTTGCTGGCAGAATGGGAGTGTGAGTGTGTGTTCACTGATCAGCTGCTATTGTTTATATCTAAATTAGACATAAGGGGAGGTTGTGCTGCTGTCCAACTTCTGTCTGCTTTGCTAAGACTACATCTGTCCAGGCAGATGTCATTGTGTCTACTACATGTTTATGCATTAAATTGTTTGGCTGTAATATGCATCGTTTTTTATGTGTTATGATACTTGTGACCAGATGTGATTTTTAAGTGGTAGCATATTGCCTGACCGATTGATAATAATCCTATATGTCACCTGAACTGGTTGCTTGCTAATGCACAGTACACAGGAACACAACATTACACCATCAAATATCATCCTACAATACTTTGTCATCATCTAATCATGTAATTAATAAATTGCCTTCTCTTTCATTATCATTTCTTTTAGTCATACAATGTCTTTTATCTTTTTCATCCAGTGTAGTTGACGTTGGATGTGTAGTTATAGATGTTGGTGTTGAGGGTGGATGTGTAGTTATAGATGTTGGTGTTGACGTTGGATGTGTAGTTATAGATGTTGGTGTTGACGGTGGATGTGTAGTTATAGAGGTTGGTGTTGATGGTGGATGTGTAGTTACAGATGTTGGTGTTGAGGGTGGATGTGTAGTTATAGATGTTGGTGTTGAGGGTGGATGTGTAGTTATAGATGTTGGAGTTGACTGTGGATGTATAGTTATAGAGGTTGGCGTTGATGGTGGATGTGTAGTTACAGATGTTGGTGTTGAGGGTGGATGTGTAGTTATAGATGTTGGAGTTGACTGTGGATGTGTAGTTATAGATGTTGGTGTTGACTGTGGATGTGTAGTTATAGATGTTGTTGTTGATGGTAGGTGTGTAGTAGTAGATGTTGGTGTTGATGGTGGATGTGTAGTTGTAGATGTTGTTGTTGACAGTGGATGTGTAGTAGTAGATGTTGCTGGTGACAGTGGATGTGTGGTAATAGATGTTTGTGTTGACGGTAGGTGTGCAGTTATAGACCTTGCTTTTGACGGTGGATGTGTAGTTAATGATGTTGTTGTTAACGGTCAGTGTGTACAGTAATTATATATGTTAGTATCGATAGTATTTGTGTAGTTACATATGTTCGTGTTGACAGTATTTTTGTAGTTAACGATGTTGGCGTTGATGTTAGGTGTCTAGTTATTGATGCTGGTGTTGACAGTTGGTGTGAAGCTGTAGATGTTGTGGTTGACGTTAGGTGTGTAGTTATAGATGTTAGTGTTGAAGGTATTTGTGTAGTTACAAATATTGGTGTTGAAAATAGGTGTGTATTTACGGATGTTGGTGTTGACATCACCACCTCCCTCCTAAACCCCAGAGGCATCTTGTACAGAGACTTGGAGGCCACACAATGACGAGCGGATTAATACAGATGAGACTTGTTGCAGCTGAGCATCATCTCTGACAGCTGTGACAGACTCCCACTGTTTCTAACGCTAATACTGACAGCACAGTGAAGATCCACTTTAAGTCTCTCCAGTTCAAAGGAGCATCATCTCTCTCTAACACTAAAATAGCTACTGCTCACCGTGTTTCAAATATTTGAACAGTTTTTCCAAACACTGGCAATTCGTTAAGTAGCTACCATCACAATGGCACCCGCAATAAAATAGGAAAAAGAAAGATAAATAAAAATGGATCATACAATTTATGTTCAGTTTGCAATTGGGACCTGCTTGTACATTAACATGAGCTGAGTAGAGGAATAGATAACATGGGAGAGAGGGAGAAGGAGTGAGTTAGAGAGGGGGGTAAATAGATAGGTGAAGTGAAGTAAAAAGAGAAAAAAGGAGAGAGGCTAAAAAGGGTGAGGAGAGAGGGATAAAAAAAGAGAGAAGGAAAGAAAGAGAGGGAGACACAGGAGTAGAGAAAGGGAGTGAGGCAATGAGGTAAAACAATGTGTGGTAGAAAGAAGGGGCTAGTTGGAGAATGGGTCAAAGAAAGAACATTTGTCGAAAAGACAGATGTAAAGGGAGATACATTGAGGTGAAGAGGGTAAATATATATAGAGAGAGAGACTGGTAAAAAGCGAGGGAGGAATACGGAGGTGCCAGGCAGATATCTGCAGCACTCCAGCTGTGAGGCTCAAGGAGCTTAGTCTCTCCTCAAGTGCAAGCTTTCAACCCAGCTTAATGCTGGCAGTAGGGAGTGATGGAGGAATGGAGACAGCACAAGACAGAAGGGGCAAGGAAAGAGATCACTCTGATGTTGAGCTCAGAGGGAATGGAGGATGTTGATTGGAGGTATATGCTGGTGTTGAGCTCAGGGGAAATGGATGATACTGATTGGAGGTATATGCTGGTGTTGAGCTCAGAGGAAATGGATGATGCTGATTGGAGGTATATGCTGGTGTTGAGCTCAGGGGAAATGGATGATACTGATTGGAGGTATATGCTGGTGTTGAGCTCAGAGGAAATGGATGATGCTGATTGGAGGTATATGTTGGTTATTGGCTCAGAGAGAATGGATGATACTGATTGGAGGTATATGTTGGTTATTGGCTCAGAGAGAATGAATGATACTGATTGGAGGTATATGTTGGTTATTGGCTCAGAGAGAATGGATGATACTGATTGGAGGTATATGTTGGTTATTGGCTCAGAGAGAATGGAGGATTAGAGGAAAGTTGACTGTCAGGTGAATAACTTTGTTTATCCCTCTTTCAATCTGGCTTTTGAGACACTTTAAGTTACTGATTCAAGAGAACGGATTGAGCAGAGTCTTTCTGTCATTTCGTAATTCATTCTATTAGATGTTATTATGCAACAGTGAAGACTAGCCTTTCACAATACTAGTCATCACCCAGTACCAAAGTACTGAACATCTGTGGATGATGGGGTACAGACAGATGAACTAAACAGCAATAGAAAATTCCACTGACTGTTTAAGTAAATTCTGAATAGTGTGTCTCTCCTCCGTGTCCCCCCAGGGAGTATGAACCGTCCGGGGGCGGTCCCTGCCTTCCTCAGGACCCCCACGATGATGCCCCCACTGGACATGAAGCACTTCCTGCAGTTCCCCCTGGAAACAGCACCATCACAGCACAGCATGGGCCTCTTTCACAACTTCAACACCAACAGTTACTCAACAGTGAGTCTTCACACACAGAGTCATTCACACACAGAGTCACTCACACACACAGTCATCACACACACAGTCATTTACACACAGAGTCACTCACACACGGGGTTACTCACACACACACACACACACACAAAGGGCATGTTCACACACACTGTCACACACACACATGTGGCATGCTCACAAGCAGGGTCATTCACACACAGGGTCACTCACACAAAGGGTCGCTGACACGCAGGGTCATTCACACACAGATTCAACACACACAGAGTCACTCACACACAGATGAATTACACAGAGTCACTCACACACAGATTCATCACACACAGGGTCATTCACACACAGATTCAACACACACAGAGTCACTCACACACAGATTAATTACACAGAGACATTCACACACAGATTCATCACACACAGGGTAATTCACACACAGATTCAACACACACAGAGTCACTCACACACAGATTCGTCACACACAGAGTCACTCACACACAGATTAATTACACAGAGTCACTCACACACAGATTCATCACACACAGAGTCACTAACACACAGATTCATCACACACAGAGTCACTCACACACTGGTTCATCACACACGGAGTCACTCACACACAGATTGATCACACACAGAGTAACTCACACACAGATTGATCACACACAGAGTCACTAACACACAGTTTCATCACACACAGAGTCACTCACACACAGATTAATCAGACACAGAGTCACTCACACACAGATTCATCAGACACAGAGTCAATCACACACAGATTCATCACACACAGAGTCACTCACACACAGATTCATCACACACAGTGTCACTCACACACAGATTCATCATACACAGAGTCACTCACACACAGATTCATTACACACAGAGTCACTCACACACAGAGTTACTCACACACAAATAAAACATACACTATGTCAATTTGAATGTGACCATGTTGTTGTGAAATTGACCATGTTGTTGTGATTACAACCATCTTCGTGTGAACTTGTTGTGGATATTATCACGGGGTTTTAAATGTAACGTTGTAATGTTATGTTTTTGTGATTCCGACTTAATTATTAACATAACTGTGCTATTGGATACATGGTGTACAATAGAAAAAACATAAAAACAAGCATAGATAATGATCCAATTTTGGGCCATAACCATTATGCAGCTGAATGCTTCATGAACTGTTGGTGTTGTGAAATCAGTGATACAGTTTTACTTAATGGCTTGAATATTTTTATCCAAGCAGAATTCTTGTTTTCAAAACATTTAAATAAGCAATTTCATATCAATGAATACATGGCACAAAAGGAATTACTTGCTAGGGCCATTCTTGCAAATAACTCAGGGGTGACCTCTTTTATACCTGAATAAGTACTGATTGCTGGTTGAAAAATTGTTCCAATGTAAAAATAGTTCACATTCAAGGTGGCAATACAACCAAAGGTTTTTCTTTTGTTTCGCTAAATTTACTCAAATTGTTTCATCTTCCCTTTTTACAGTTTTACAAAAATAATAAATGACTATTTGTTTTGCATAAAAATGCTGCTATTGAGCTCAGTAGGTTAGAATGGAGATCAAATTGGGGCACAGTGAAATTAAATGTATCTAAGCAAGCGAGAAAAACGGTTACTTGAATATTAAATCATGTAGTTTAGCTTCTAGGTGCTGATTGAATCAAATCTGTCTAATTTATCAACTGGGTGGTTTAAATCCTGAATACTTATTCGCTTACAATTGTGGTATATGAAGCATTTCTTTGTACTGTTCTATATATTTGCATTGGTTAGCAGTTTGTATAGCAATAAAGGATGTTAGGAGTTTGTGGTATATGGTAATGGACACTTTACAGTGATTCTTTGCTGTGTTGTGCCTATGAAAAGCTCCTAACTGTGGCGTATTGGCTATGTACCACACCCCCTAACACCTGGTTGCCCTACTGGTACTGGTATGACAGAGGACACTGCGATGTATGTGTCTGTCATTGAAAATATTTCTTCTCGAGGATAAAGACACCATAAGTATTCTGATGAAGTAGTGCGTTTTTTTATTGAATCACCCTCAATAATAAGCTGACAAGTGTTTGCTCTCCCTGTGGCAGAATGAAGCTCTGCATATTCACAAAATGCCCAGGCATGCATTTTACTGCAATACAATGAGTTATGGCTAATCAATTTTATAAGAAGCTCAGCCAGCTTTCTCCATAGTCAGCGCATTTAAACACAGCACTATCCAGTTAATTTCCAGATTGGGTTTCACGTGAAGGTCAGGAGCACAGTGACAAACACTGGTGGGCATGTACACACGCACACACATACATTGGTTTTTCTGTTCTTGTGGGGACCAGAACACCAGAAATCCCGATTTCCTATGCCGTAACCGCACCCTAATGCTAACAACCGAAATTCTAAATGTTATCTTTAACCCTTAAGCCCTGAATAGTTTTTGGCAACTGGTAAAAATGAACTTTTTGGGGGGTTACTCTAAGGGTTTTATTATTTGTGTTTGGATGATACACACACACACACACACACACACACACACACACACACA
>JACXGJ010014839.1:0-14253 GCA_016801105.1 Esox niger
GATATTGTAAATTACTTTCTCCTTCATCTTCAAGCAGAGCTGCTGGTGGTTTTCACAGCTTCACTGCCAGGACTGGGCAGTATTTATGACAAATGTATTAAAATAGTTGAATGTTTTGTAGTTTAAAATACAGTGAAATACTTTGTGAGAAGTCCACTTGATGACATCATGAAAATGCATCCTGTGATTGGCGCCAACTCAATGATATGTTAAATTCAGAACAATGGCGATGCCAGAGCGTCACACGGCTGAGGGTCCAGAGGTGTAAATGTTCACCAATTTATGTGATGTTCTAGCTACCTATTTGATCTGAGAAGCATGCCTTACAGCTAACGTTAGCTTGCTACTATCAGCCTATGTTAAAAAAAATTGCACACTCTTACTCTTTGTCACTCTGTCACACACGTCGACTGTTTTTGTAGAACTTAAAACTGTTGCTATCAAACATTGTCTAGGTAATCATCTGTGTTCTGGTGAAGGGGCAGATCAAATTGGCCCCTAGAAGGTTTGCGAAGGGATTGCATACTCCCTTGTAAAACAATTTTAAGTAATGTCGGCGTTTTCTCATATGAAATCATACACGAGAGAAGGTCAGTTGAGTCTGTGGCCAACCTTTTACAGTGCATGCATGTTATTCTCTTTTTTACTGCATACTCACACTCAGAAATTAGAACTGAAGTGACATTCGTGGCAATATGATTAGTTATAACAAGTCAAAATGTGCATGTATTTTGCATTTTGGGACTTTCAGTCAAACAAAAGACACATTTTCCAGTCACATATTTCGGCATTGAAGATTTCTTATAGTGTTAAAATATGGCCCCAATATCGTGTAACTTCTCATCTCGTGAGCTAAGTGCATCTTCACACCCCTACTGATTACTGTGACCAGTCCATTGCTTTTAAACCCATGGCCTGTGAAAGCATGGTTCTTCTATAGTACTGGTATCACCGTTGGCTGCCTCTAGATGGCGCCACTCCCCTGTCTGGACAGGTTCACGGTCAAGCTGTCTATCTGCACTCTACTGCCTTCTACTCAAGAAACTCCACGATTGAAAGCAAATTGCTTTGATGACACAGTTGTCTTGGACTTATATATGCCTGATTTGAAATTCAGCAGCTAAAAAATATTTCTCCTTACATTTGAATCAGTAATGTTTCGTGGTACTGTAGAACATTACCAACCTCAAGTATGTATGCATTTTGTTTTCCTGTCCTCTCACTTATATTATTTCAAATTGTATTCCTTGTCAATCCAACAGATTCAATAGTGGTACAGATTTTGTCTTTTTCTGGTGTTAAATAGTGTCACTTGGACTAGGGTCCAGCATGGGGAACCATTTGTGGATTCTCAAGGAACCATCACTCATTGGATGTCTTTTCTCACCCCTTTCTTACATACCCAGACCGCCTTTCATGTATTGGTTTTAGAATGAAGCCATTTGAAGACGGATTCCCGTCTGAATGAGCACAAGTTGATTCCATGCATAAAAACATGAGGTCTAAAATGAGCACCTGCGCTCCATGAAAGGACAATTGGCAATCCCATAAAAAAGAAATGTGCTGTTTGTATTATTGATTTTGAAGATCAGTCCTGTTATTATGGCACCGCCCCCCCCACACAAACACACACGTCTAGTGGGTTTAGTCTTCCCCAACATCTGACTTCATATTTGATACTGCTGTTAGACAGCTGTGGTGTGTTTTTGCCAACACGTGAAAACTCTCCAGCAGATGACCATCATACGGCTGTGAATATTAAAGCCTTGAATATGTTTCATGTGAATAGCAGAGGATCTCGTGAGTGGAGACCGTTTTTCTCCCCACTCTGTCTTTCCTCTTCCCGTTTTCTTTCCTCACTTCATCTCTTTCTCTCCCTACTCCCCCGTCTCTCTTCCCTCTTGTCTCCCCACTTCATCTCCAGGGGAAATGAGAGATTGGAGAGGCTTCAATGAAGTGACTTCCCCGGGGAAGGAAAGATAGCTGCAGGCTATAGAATGAAAATTAAATTGTTGGCATTGGAAATTCATGAAATGGAATGATCATTAGAGAAGCTGAAGGGAGTTCAGGTGAAATGGTTGGAATTATAATCAGCTGGGACTGCCGCCCCCTACACCCCCAGAAAGTAATGTAAAACCCATTCCTTGTGTACACATGTGTTTTTGCTCCTGCTTGCTTGGCTGGGGGAATCCTAGTTGCGACAGACAGCTACTCAGTGGAGTGCCCCAGTTGGCCCAAACTGTATAGCGCGATTATTATAGTGAGAAGCAGATAAAATGGCTCAGTTCCACACGTAGAGAGGCCAGTGGAGTTGGATGACAAAAGAGAGACGGAGAGCGCATGGAAGGATGGAGAGGAGGGGAATAAACAGATGTGGATGTAGAAGCGAAACACAGCAGGATACAAAATCAGAAAGAGATTTATTCAGAGATGCTTACATAAATGTCTCATCTTAAATCTGCTTTCCAAACCAGGTTTCTGACGAGTTTACACCTACAGGAGGGTAGATGTCCAAAAACAGGATTGGAGTTTTACATCTACAGGAGGGTAGATCTCCTGGAACAGGGTTGGAGTTAAAACCTGCAGCAAGGTAACTTTCTATCATACTTTATCTACAGATATACATAATTGAAATTCACGCACCCGTTTTAGACTCTGTTGTCACATACAGTCCCCTCCAAAAGTATTGGAACGGTAAGGCAAATTCCTTTGTTTTTTTTTGTTCACTGAAGACATTTGCGTTTAAGATCAAAAGATGAGTATGAGACAAGAGTTAAACATTTCAGCTTTAATTTCCTGTTATTCTCATCTAGATGTGTTAAACAACTCAGCACATACCACCTTTTTTTTTTAACCCACCCCATTTTTCAAGTGAGCAAAACTAATGGAACATGTGATTGACAGATGTTTCTTGTTGCCCAGGTGTTGCCTTTAAGGTTGATTGTTCAAACATTAAATAGCGCTGCATGACTTGTCTAAGTTTCCATGCCTGGTTTAAACTTATAACGACTGCATTTCCTGTTAAAGAGGATAAAAAAACATGAAGACCAGAGAGCTGTCTATAGGAGAAAAGCAAGCCATTGTCAAGCTGAGAAAAGAAGAAATATCGACCAGAGCCACTGGACGAACATTGGGCAAACAGTAGTTGATGAAAGAAATATTGTGAGAGCTGTGAAGAAACCCCCCAAAACATCAGTAAGTGACATCACCAACGACCTCCACAATGCAGGGGTGACGGTATCACAATCTACTGTTCTAAGAAAACTCAGAGAGCAGAAATATAGAGGCCACATCACAAGATGCCAACCACTCATCAGCAGTAAGAATCGGAATGCCAGATTGGAATTTGCAAAGATGTACAGAGATGAGCCGCAAAAGTTCTGGAACACAATCTTATGGACCCATGAGACCAAGATTAATCTCTACCAAAGTGATGGAAAGGACAAAGTGTGGAGAAATAAAGGAACTGCTTATGATCCGAAGCATACAAGCTCATCTGTGAAGCATGGTGGAGGTAATGTCATGGCTTGGGCGTGCATGGCTGTTTATGGAACAGGCTCATTTATATTTATTGATGATGTAACTGATGATGGTAGCAGCAGAATGAATTCAGAAGTGTACAGAATCATTTTGTCTGCCAATTTATGGAGAAATGCATTCAAACTAATCGGGAGGAAGTTTGTCATGCAGCAGGACAATGACCCAATGACACTGACACTCTGCCTACAAAACAAAGGACTTCATCAGAGGTAAAAAGTGGAAGGTTTTAAACTGGCCAAGTCAATCTCCTGACCTTAACCCAATAGAGCATGCATTTCACCTCCTTAAGAGGAGCCTGAAGGGAGAAACCTCCCCGAAACAAACAAGAACTGAAAGAAGCTGCGGTTAAAGCCTGGAATAGGATCACAAATGAAGAATGCAACAGTTTGGCGATGTCGATGTGTCGCAGTCTTGAGGCCACCAAATAATAAATGTTATTTACTTTAAAATTATTTGCTCACCTAAAAATCCTGTGGTCTAATACAAACGTTGATATATCCTAAATTGTTATAACACATCTAGATGTGAATACCAGGAAATTAAAGCTGAAATACTGAACTCTTTTCTCATATTCATCTTTTGATCTTAAACCCAAATGTCTTCAGTGACCAACAAAAACAAAGGAATTTGCCTTACCGTTCCAATACTTTAGGAGGGGACTGTATGTTGTGTAATCGGGAGGGATGATTGAAAAGCACACCTGAATTTGATGAGAGTTTACAAACATTGAAAAACCCACACACTGCTCTATAAACTGTTAATCTGACAGGAAAATTGTGCCAGTTATCCTGGTTTGATGAACACAAACAAGTGTTTTTTTATGACATGAAAGCAAAATAAAGTAAACCCACATTGCTTCTCAGTGTCAGGGCCCGATTCTTTTAATTTTGTATCCATATTATTATTATTTTTTTTTAACTGGCAGTGATGTATTTTCTGTAAGAGCAAACAGCCATGTTAGCTGTCTTAAAAAAAGAGAAACCACCACACTGCATTTTGCCAGTAGGAGCAGTGTACAGGGTTCTACTTTCTTCAAAACACCTTTGTAGTATTCTTACCACCTTACACTGGCCAAGTATGTTTTTCCTGTTTAGAGTGCTTGTGTGTGTTTGTCTGAGGTTGAAAGTGTGTATGTGTGTGTTTGTCTGAGATTGAAAGTGTGTATGTGTGTGTTTGTCTGAGATTGAAAGTGTGTGTGTGTTTGTCTGAGATTGAAAGTGTGCGTGTGTGTGTGTTTGTCTGAGATTGAAAGTGTTTGTGTGTCTTTACATTCTGTTAAACAATTTTCTCATGGAAAATGGTTGGTATTTGTTTCTCCCTCCCCCTGCTTGTGTGGTAGGTGTTGTATCATAACCTACTGAAAATGCACACGGTTCTTTTGTACATTAAATTTTTTTACCAAAAATGTTGTGTTGTCGCAATGAATGGAAGACTTGACTCTCTGGTAACTCAATTTCTCAAGGCATAGAGTAGGTGAGTTAGCCCTCGATGCCCGGTCTCTCATCAACATAGCCACTGAATCATCCTCAGATTCCAATGATCTCATTATTCCTCATCCCACCCCGTCTAAAACAGATCCCAATTGTTTACAATCAATAATATAAGTAACCCTCAAATTAGTGCAAATTGTCGTAGCATGTCGTAAACTGTCGTAGCAGTTTGTTTTTGTGTGTGTGTGTGTGTGTGTGTGTGTGTGTGTGTGTGTGAGTGTGTGGTTTCACATAATAATCTAGTGAAAAACTACAGGTGTGTGTGTGGTCCCATATCATAAAACTGAAAATATGCAGGCGTGTGTGTGTGTGTGTGTGTGTGTGCGTGCGTGCGTGCATTTCTATTTATGTCGGTATGTTCGTGAGTACAAATCTGTCTGAACGGTGGCTGGATTGGTCTGGTTTCTGATGTAATAACTAAGTAAGGCTTCAGTACGGGGGGGGGTTGTCCGACTGAATTCCCTTTTGGCGAAAAATCGGGCAGAGAATTATCCAGTACCTGGAAATAATTGGGTGACATCTAAAAAATATAAAACATTCTGACTGATGTCCTGTGATACTGACCACCGCAGTATGTCTACTATTGTGCTTGTACAGTTTCTCTTACACCCTAAAGTTTTTATTTTACTGAACAACCGGTTTGGCAAGGGTAATATCACTCTGTGTGTGTGGGTGTGGGTGTTCCCGCTTCTCATGAGATCAGTGGAAGGGCTTTCTTTCATAGAGCTCTATTGTAATGGAATAATCTACCCATACACGGGAGAGGCTCTGTCTCAACATTTAAACCTTTACTAAAGGCTTCCCTTTGGAAGGTTTTTACTATTGTCCTTCTACTATTGCTTTGCATGCTTTTTGGAGAATTTAGTTTGGGTGTCCTAAGAACTTTGTGACAAACTGCATATGTAAAATGGGCTTCATAAAATACAAGCATGTTGTTGATTGTTGAACACACAAATACATACACATCGTATCTCTGTATCTTGTCGCCTCTGTCCTCTCTCTTATATCAGGTCTCCTATATCCTGTCTCCTCTGTCCTACATCCTATTTCATATATCCAGTCTCTCCTGTCCAACATCCTATTTCCTATATCCAGTCTCCCCTGTCTTGGCTCCTGCTTCATGTCTCAAGTCACTTTCCCTCACACCTTCCATTTCTTAATAATATCCTCTATCTTCCTCTGCCCTTCACAGACTCAATTTCTAACTCTTTAGAAATTCAATTAAGCATACCTTAAAAAAGACTGTATATACACAAATTGCATTACTGTGATATTACTACTATGATATTGGCCGTGAAAATTAGTCAGTAAAAGAAACAGGAAGCAGTGAAGAGGAGGATGAAGACATGTATCCTCACAAACGCACACACACACACACACAGACACACACACACACACACACACACACACAAATACCCTCCCTCACTCATTTCCTCTCTCACTCTATAATCCTGTTTGTTCATGCCGGAATCTGAGTTAGCATAGCCAAACAAACTGATTAGTTTCTGTATATCTCTACACTGGCTGTGAATATTTGAACAGAGACATGCAGTAATGTACATTTGCTATGAATCAGTAACAGAAACAGGAAGCAGTGAAAGAACGATAAAAACAAGCCATGAGAAATGTGGGCAGGAATCATGGAAAAGCACAACCCAAATGGAACAAAACATTAATATTAAAAAAATGATTTTTGGAATGTATTATAAAACATATGAAATGAAAGGCATTTTGAAATAAATTTGAATGTATGATATACATTTCATTTGTAACTAGTTGGGGCACACACATTTCTTTGGATTACATATAACTTGGCAAATGATTTCATTTTTTTTGCATACTACATTTGTTTAGGGCAGACATTCTCAAACTTACAGATTAGAGACACATTATTCAGTAATTGGTTGAAGCGCATTTGGCAGTCTTCTTGGGTACACCCCACCGAGCTTTGCCTACCTGGATTTGAGCAGTTTCTCCTATTCTTCCTTGTTTGGATTGTTGTTATGGAGTATTTTGAGTATATTGATGTTAAAAATGTTCATCAGTTAGACATTAATTTTCAATTAGAAAATGAGAGGTGTTTGTACCCAAAATTTGCCCGGTGTTTGTACCAAAAATGACAGGTGAAGTGAATAACACTGATCATCTTGTTATCATGGCACCTGTCAGTGGGTTGGATTTATTAGGCAGCAAGTGAACATTCTGTCCTCAAAGTTGATGTGTTAGAAACAGGATAAATGGGCAAGCATAAAGATCTAAGCGACTTTGACAAGGGCCAAATTGAGATAGCTAGACGACTGGGTCGGAGCATCTCCAAAACTGCGGTCCTGGTCTGCAGTGGTCTGTACCTATGAAAAGTCCAAGGAAGGAAAAGCGGTGAACCAGTGACAGGGTTATGGGCAGCCAAGCCATATTGATGCATGTGGGAAGCGAAGGTTGGCCCGTGTGGTCCGATTCAACATACGGGCTGCTTTAGCTCAAATTGCGGAAAAAGTGAATGCTGGTACTGATAGAAAGGTGTCAGAACACATTGCATGGCAGTTTGTTTCAGTATGGGGCTGTGTAGTCGCAGACCAGTCAGGGCGCCCATGCTGACCCCTCACCTCTGCCAAGTTTGATTTATCACATTACTTTTACATCACGTGGATGGCCGGGTGCGTGTGCTTCACTTACCTGGAGAACACATGGCACCAGGATGCATTATGGGAAGGAAGCAAGCCGGCAGAGGCAGAGTTATTCTTTGGGCAATGTCCTGCTGTGAAACCTTGGGTCCTGCCATTCATGTGGATGTTACTTTGACACGTACCGTCTCTTTGAGCATTGTTGCAGACCATGTGCAATATAGGGTCTCCATTTTTAGCTTCCAGAATTAGGTGCTGTTGCTTTCCATTTTCCCCGACAATTGGAGCATTGTGTGTTTAGGCACTCAGACGATAACAGGTTACCTGCAATTTTTTTTAGTGTTATTTAACCAGTCAAATTGGTGAAGTACCACTTCCTATTTACAGCAACGACCTGAGGGGAATGTTACAGGGGGATATCTATCTTCCTCAGCGATAGAACCACATAGCTACTCCTCTATGGGGATTAGAACTGGCGAACCTGGCGTCTTCATACTTGTTAAAGGTCTAATTACACCCAACTCTTAACCTAACATTAACATCAACTGCCAACCCTAACCCTAACCCAATCTCAAATGCAAGTTGAAGCCTAAACTTAGGACTTGAGCTGTGTGTTCAATAATACTACCCAGATAGCTGCTAGTGTACGGTGTAATGTATGTTGTTGCAATATACTACTATGTATGGTTTGGTGCATTTGACAAATACACCTTGAAACAAATAAACCTTGAAATTTGACTTCTATGGTTATGTAAGACTGTGTGTGTGTGTGTGTGTGTCTGTGTGTGTGCGTGCGTGCGTGCGTGTGTAGGTGTGTAGGTTTGTGTGTGTTTACACATCTGGAACTGTCCCGTTCCAAGGACCTCATGACAACAGTCAGTATGATCATAATCCTGGAGGCAGCCTCCTAGATCTCCCGACCTACAGTACCACTCCTCCTCCCTCACCTCTCTGAACTCTCTCCCCCTTTTCTGTCCAGGCACATAGTGGCGATTTCTGGGCCCCACAATGTGACATGCAGTGTGTCCTAACTGTGACTTATTGTTATCCTTATCCATTTAGCCAACAAATATACAAGTGAAAGTTTTAATGAAAATGTTGAAGTTTGTCATTTTGATTGTGGCTCTTTTGTTGATTTAAAGGGTACATAATATTTTTCCACTTATAGTCCCTGATTTCCGCCATCAATAGTATGCTTCCATTTCCCTAGAAAGATACCAGATAAGAATAATAGGTTAATGCTTATAGGCTGCATTTATTTCAACATTTAGGCTCAATTGACTTTTTACACCCACGTGTGTGTTTCATGATGTGACTTAAACATCCTCTATGACGATTCAAACCCCTATCTTAACGGCGCTAGCCAATATGTGCTTGAAAACCCGTTTGCCACTGAATAAAATTGTCAGCTAGACACTTTTCTGGAACAATAGTGTCAATAACTGCTTTCCCGAACTCATTTTAACAGTATCTCTCTCATTTTCTGAAATACTTTTTTGGTAGCAGCCATAATACGGTGTTCTGAAAATTATACTATTATGCTACTATTATGCTACTATTTTCTCAAAGTTTGATTTTATTTATGTGAAAATAGCTGTATTTCATGACCTAATGATAAGTCATAAATTATTTGAAAAATCCAGGTCCCTCGCCAGGCCCCTCTCTCTGCTCAATGGCCCTTCACAGGGCCCCTGAATCATCATTGCCTTTCACCCTTTTACCACCCAGTGGGAGAGAGCTTTAAAACAACACCAGAGATTTCTAGAGATACAGTCTGCATCATGAGGCTGTTCATTTATTTATCCTTTTGTATACAAGAAAACACTCAGCCCTCTCTCACTCTCTCTTTTAGTCTCTCTTTCATGCACTATCTCCTGTCTGTCTGTCTCTGCCTGGCTGTCTGTCTCTTTCCTGTCTGAAGGTCTCTCCTGTCTGACTGACTGTCTTTGTCTAACTGTCTCCCTCTCTGACCATCTCTCTGCTGCTTTCTGCATCACTGCTCTGATTGCGTCCCAGACAAATCGAATAGATTCAAGGGTGTGTTTTTATGTCAATGAAGGCCGTTGCAGTGATGTCACTCTACTATCTAAACCCTCTTGTCCTGACCTGGAATCTGTCATCGTCGACCACAAATCTTCCACCCCAGGAATTCCACTCCATAATTCTGGCTGTAGTTTATATTGGTACTGAATGTCTGAGACCAAAGCCAAGCAGCACCTGCCCAACCAGATCGCTGAGCTGTAGATTTACAACGACCGGGGATTTTATCCACACAAATCCTTTGGTACAAGCTGTCAAACCAAAACATGTACAGATCCCGGACCATGTTTTCAGCACTGAAAAAGGGGCAGACCACACTCTTGGCGACGCCCCCTAGGAAACCCAGAGCTTGTGATGATCCACTGTATCCCTGTGCTCAGACAGAAACAGAGACAACAAGCCTGTGGACAAAGCTACCAACATGGGTTTGCAGATAAAACCACTGTGATGATCACTTACAGTGAGGATGTACTGTGGAGATGTTGACCGGCTCATGACCTGCAGTAGGCAAAACAACCAGGAACGAACCAAAACAGTAGAGGTGGTTGTTGACTTCAGGCAAGGCCCCACCCCTCCCAACAAACCGCCTCCCCTTGAGATCAAGTGCTCAGCTGTTGGTTCAACCGAATCGATCAGATTTCTCTGGGACCATCCTCAACCGCAATCTCAGGTGAGAGGAAGACATTGCGGTGATCACCCAGAGCGCACGGCAGCAGATGTACTGCATTGTATGGTTTGCTGAAGGGCTCATCGGCTGCAATCTGCTCTCCATTAACCTCCTCCCTAACTAGGGGATGGCCGACCCCTTCCAAACCCCCTGTTCTGAAGAATCCGCCTTCTGTTTTTATTGATTCAGTGTTTCAAATGGTTATCTTTGTTTTCTCGTGATTTGGTTCTGTTTAACTGTGTTGCTGTCTGTGCGCTTGGTGAGATACACTGTGTTTTACTGTGTTGCTGCCTGGGGATTGGTGAGGTACACTGTGTTTAACTGTGTTGCTGTCCGTGGGCTTAGTGATGTACATTGTGTCTAACTGTAGATTTGGCAGTCGATGTCACATTTGTGGATTTGGGCGTGTCTAGTCTAGGTTGTAACAATTTATTTCTGTTTGGAGCTGAATGGAGAAGTCCCCCCCACCTGCAGTCAGGGTCATTCTACACCTAGTGTTATAGTTCATAAGTCAGGGGTCAACTGTGACATGCCAGACATGACCCTCGCTGCAGGATACCAGTTAGACGGGGGTGGAGAGGTCAAGAGTTGGGGGGTGGTCGGGAGCATGTTCTGGTGGCAAAGGAAAGTGCACAGTGAACAAATTACCAGACCCCCTTCGACTAACCTTTGACCTGTCTGAAAGGACGTCTCGTGGCTGTCTGGATCCCATTTCATTGAAATGTCATCTCACTCATACTACCACTCTCTTTTGCACTTTCTTTCCTTCTCTCTTTCTCACTCTCTCCGGGAAGATAATTATAGTTTGAATAACCAATGTGGTCAAATTTGGCATTTGTTCTAGCTATCTAATAAAGCGTCCAAGCCATTGTCGGGTGTGTGTGTGTTTGTGTGTAAGCGAATTGCTAATAAAGACTGTAACCTCCATTTGAACTGTCATACAATATGAGCTTCTTTCTTAGTTTTGTTTTTAGGAAGTTTATTAACTGGATATCTCTGCACTGGAAAATGCAGACACTGTTGGAATCAATGACATCTGCTCTCCATCTCGCAGGTATTATCAGATTATGCCAGATTAAAACAGAAAGAAAGAGGAAAGAGAATGAAAGACATAGGGAGATGGAAAGGAAGGAGGGAAATACTAGAGAAGGAAAAATGATAAATAATGAACAAGAAACAGAAAATATCGGTAAAAAAACAGACAAAATAATAATAAAATATAATAATAAAGAATCGGAAAAACAGCTGAAACTTGAATAAAGGAGAAAACCTGCAGTCAGGTTTTCTCCTTTATTTGAATAAAGGTTTTCTCCTTTATTCAAGTTTCAGCTGTTTTTCAGATTCTTTATTATTATATTTTATATAATAATAGAAAAATGAACTGATTCCATAAAGTAGGAAGAATGTAGAGAGTAGAGTTAACTTGAGTTTGAATTTTTTTTTCTCAGGCTAATTTGACTGTGTTAAAGGGGTAATTGACTGACCCAAACCCAAGGTGCTTTATATGATGAACACCAGGAAGCAGCTTGCTTATGTTTAAGTAAAAAGTACATTTCTCTGACTCCACTCCATATTGAATACTGTGGGGTTAGGGTTCATGGTTTGGATACCATATTGAATCCCGTTCTTTTTGGTCACAGTTTGCAATTAATATATATAATTTTTAAACATTGGTCCAAACAGATCGTAGAAATCATATAGATCCTAAAATAAATGTCACGAATGGTGTAGTGGTAAAGGAACCAGGCGCAGAAGATTTGGCAGTCGATGTTTATACTTTTTATTGAAAATGAAACACAGAGCACTTAAACAAACTGAAGGAAACTAAAAGGTTTTTAACAAACGACCACTGACCACTGACCACTGACAAGAACAAACGTAGACATTGAACAATGATCGACAAGTGAGGGGAGCAGAGGAGAAACATTTAAACACATACTGATGACCTAATTGGGACCTGGTTTGAGTGACAATCGGAGACAAGACAAATGAAGGAGACTGTGAGTTCGTGAACTATGGGAAACTGGGAAAAAGCGGGAGATGACGGAGCTGTCCGTCACCTCACCATCACAATAAAGATCATCAAAATCATAGCCTACACACTTAAAAACTTAAAGTTAACTGCTTTTGAAACATTTAATACTTATTACCAATTTGTGGGTACAGCCTGTACCAACACATTGAAGTATGTACTCATTTATATTCAATGTAGTTTGCTGAGGATCTTTTTTCTTTTGCAATAGCTTGTTACTTTCTCAACCCTTGAGGGATATTTCTCCCATATTAAGTGTGTTTGTAGGCCCTCCAGTATTGAAGCTCAAGCTTTTATTAACCAAGCTGTTGAGTTTGTGCTACAATATCTTGGAGATTTCAGATGCTTTTTTCTACTCTAACTGCGTTGGTAAGCAGGTTATAAAAGCAATAAAGCATCTCTATTTGGAAGTAGTTGTTGAAAAACGTGTCAACTGACAGGAGGTTTCAGAGAGATACTAAAAAGTTGTTTTATAAGAGCTCTGCCCTGCTTTATTCACCTCACTTGATTGACCTTTGGGGTTCAGATTGACATTTCATGTTTCCCAAATAGCCAAAGGTGAAAAAAGCTCATGTACTTAACAGGGTTTGGCTGTGTTTACCAATTTACGGCAGTATCTTATTATGAACTAACTAACCAGGGAAAGGGAGTTCACTAACCAGTGATCAATTAAATAAAAACGATGAGTGTACATTTCCAATTAAAGTCTCTTGTTAGTTATGAACTCTGTTTCTCTGGTCATTTTGCTCTATCTTAGGAAATTCCCAAAACTGGTGAACACAGCTGAGTACTATTTCTGCTTTTTCCACCTCTGCGAATAGCACCCTATTCCCTTTATAGAGCCCAGTTCCAAAGTAGTGACCTGTATAGAGCCGTGGTATTGACATTAGGACGAAGCCAGTTCCACTTCATGTGTTCATTGAAACCCTCTAATCATGGACGTATTTAGACCTGGGACACCAGGTGGGTGACATTAATGATGAGGTAGAAAACCCGCTGGTTGTAAAGTAAAAGTTGAATACCCTTGACATAGGGAATATGGATCCATTTGTGAAGGAGACCCTGGGTGACCCCTGACTTTCCAAATCTCTGTCTCTCAGCAGTAAAACAGCCTGGGGCTTTGACCTTTCACCTCCCAGTGAGCTCAGTACATAGGACCACACAGACAGATACTGTATTTCAGTCCTACACCAAAGTTGTATGTGGTCAGAATGAGGGGGTGTTTTACAAAAAAAGCCATCATCGATTGGATCACCTCTAACCAGTCACTGTATAAAAATTCCCCTAACCCATCACATTCTATTTCCTCTCCATTAACCCATCACATTCTATTTCCTGTCCATTAACCCATCACATTCTATTTACTCTCTACTAACCCATCACATTCTATTTCCTCTCTGCTAACCCATTACATTCTATTTCCTGTCCATTAACCCATCACATTCTATTTACTCTCTACTAACCCATCACATTCTATTTCCTCTCTGCTAACCCATTACATTCTATTTCCTGTCCATTAAACCATCACATTCTATTTCCTCTCTACTAACCCATCACATTCTATTTCCTGTCCATTAACCCATCTCATTCTATTTCCTCTCTACTAACCCATCACATTCTATTTCCTCTCTACTAACCCATCACATTCTATTTCCTCTCTACTAACCCATCACATTCTATTTCCTCTCTACTAACCCATCACATTCTATTTCCTCTCTACTAACCCATCACATTCTATTTCCTCTCTACTAACCCATCACATTCTATTTCCTCTCTGCTAACCCATCACATTCTATTTCCTGTCCATTAAACCATCACATTCTATTTCCTCTCTACTAACCCATCACATTCTATTTCCTGTCC
>JACXGJ010014840.1:0-14288 GCA_016801105.1 Esox niger
ATATGGCATGCGAACATAGACCAATAATCCGGCAGGGAAGGAGTGTCAGGGAGGAGTATTTGTATGCGAGTGATGAGGCGAGTGAGAACAGGTGTGTGAGTAGTGATTGACGACAGGTGTGTGAGTAGTGATCTGAAGCTCAGGAGCGTGGGCGCCCTCTGCTGTGCGCTCGTGGAGGCGCGGGCGTGACAAATCATACAAAACAATGCTACTTTTTATTGTCATTTATCAAACACCTTGTCTGAAAATTAAACCTACAACAGAAAATGTTTAGAATCTTAAAATGCAGTACGTGGGAAAACACAACCACCAGTGCTGAAAATTGTCACTGGTTATACTTTTCCCTAAATGCATTCATCCATTTTGATGTATTCAATTTGTTGTTTGACATTTTGTTTAATTTTTAACATTCAATTAAGCATGTTGCTGATTGTACTGCTCTGAAGATAATTCACATAGACAATAGCTCATTTCATGAAATCTTATTCACGTCAGCTTATCTGCATGAATCCATAGAAAACCCAAGTTGTTAGTCATGCCCCAGTTGGCTTAGAAACAGCCACAGTTACACTGTCGGAAGTCTACAAACAATTGTAGGTGTTTTCACTGCACACAGCTGCAGTAAACACATCATAGAAAAAACTGGTGTTAAAAGATGCTTGCATATTAGGAAGTCTACATCCCTATAGTCATAAACCAGGAAGTCTGCAACCCTTGGACATTTGGACACAGCATTTTCATTTTTGGAGAATTGTTATGCATGAACCTGATTCACAACCCAGACATGAGCAGACTCGGACAATAAAGGTTTCCTGGCCGCTTAAAGAACAAGTCAAAGTCAAGGGCTTTCCTTTTGTATTTTTTCTTTCGACTTATTCATTTCATTTTGTGTGCAGTGTACACATAAAAAGTGTGGTACCACAATTTAAAAAAAATGTATAGGTACATGAATATGTCGACTCACTATGTGTAACCTTTTGTTATATTGCATCAGTAATAGAAAATGACTTCCTATTGTTGACTTAGGAATACTATTGTCAGTGTTTTTCTGAGAACTTTTTCCAAAACATTGAAAAACATTCCAACTGCTAAATATTTGTGTAGTTCAAACTTGTGTTAATAAAATTTTCAAGATGAAAATTTTAGAGGTAGTGCACACTACAATTATTTGAAGCAACAAGTATTGTTATTGCTGCACTGAATTGAATGGGCATCTAACTGGGTTACTTTCACCCGCATGTGACTTGCCTCTATTGTTGTGCATGAGGGAGTAGTGATGAATATTTTTGGTCTATTCGGTGAGCTGGAATTTGAAACTTATTTTGCTCCTGTAAGGTTATTGTTTCAAATTACAGGACAACCCATTAAATAAATGACAAATGCCATTATTAAGTCCAGAAATTCACCATTACATCAGATGTGACATACATTTTCAAATGGGATTTATTTTTACCTTGGCTGGGGAAGAAAATATCAAGTAGACTACTGTTATTATTCTGCTTTGTGTAACTAAGTATTAGTTACTTTATGCAGCCTATGAGTATACATCTGGATAGTGGAAAATGATAAGGGGCTGATGTTGGTACATGCCGATATAAACGGAAACGTTTATTGCAGTATACGCAGTTTCTCATTTTCAAATGGTAAAATTAACTCAGACTTGTTTTGAGGACTTTCTCGAAAGCTGGAAATACTACCCCATGAAAAGCATTCAATTTTCAGGACTAGCATGTGATGCCTGGAATGTAACCTTATGAATCATAATACACTGAGGAAACGTTCTTGTGGGGTATATATATATATATATATATATATATATATATATATTAACATTGTATTGATAAAGTGCCTCTAATATTGAATTGTTGTGCCCTGAACCTGAAGATAAAACATTTTATTCAATTTCATTCAATTACTATTTCATAGCAGCAGCATTTATTTTATATTCATGTTCAGGTTTACTATTAAATCTCCCAATGCTACTCAATTCTACCAACTGTTAATGTCAAATGCAAGAAACAATTAAAATAATCAACAATCAATTATTGAAAATAATCCAACTTGCACTTACCAAAACCAAAAATGTTTCTGTAATTATCCAAAGTTGTTAAAAAAGATATTTCTTCCTCGACCACGTTTCCACAGGCTTTTAGAGCTGACAGAAAGTGAGAAACACACAACTTGGAATAAGTGTCTGTCTCTTTCCTTGTAACCATAGTCACATCATAATATCCTGTGTTTTTTGTCAATGCCCTCCCCCCTCCCCTTAGGTTTCTTTCGTTCTTGGTTAGTGAAACTGTCACCTGTTTACTCAAAAACTCACTGTTCTTGCACATCTCAAAACTTTCAACACTGATCTTTCTTCTGTTTTAAATAAAGTTTTAAAGATTATAACCAGTATGGGCTTCAAATTTTCAGAATCTGATTTTAATCTTACTTTTGTGTTAACTGTCTGTTTTATGATACATATTGCTTATTTAAGCATAATTAATTAACAAATAATTAATGTATATTTAACCACACCTAAATTCAAGAATTAATCAATGTTTCTATCCTTTCCTTAAAAAATATGAAATGTTTGTATTGTAGTGTATAATAAGATATTTTCTCTGACAAAGGATGTAGTTGCGTATGCATGGCCCTGTATCTATATCACATCTCGACATTAATCATTGACACTTTTTTTTTTTCACAGTCAAGTTCCGTTTTGTTAGGTTTTTTGAGTTCTTGTTTTGAACAATTTTTTTCACACATAGAAACATTTGTGCAAGACTGCCTGCAAACATAGACACGCATAACCTAAAAAAATACATGTTACCCATGATTATTGTCAATTATAGAGTGGAAAAAAAAGTGTTTAATATAATGTGAAGTTGAATAAAATCGAATAAAATGTCATTATTTCACAAATATAACGTTGGACTGATGTTACAAAAACCTTGACCATTTGCACCAATTGAATTTCATACAATTCAAGACTTAACTGTAAAGTGTAGTAGCTGAATTCAATTATTATTCAGTTCACTTTACTCAATCATTTTACAATGATTAATGCTAGGTCTTCTAAGCCACACCATTTGATTTTGTTGTCCGTGTTGCGATCACTCTCCTGTCCACTGAAGTTTGACTGGAGTTTGTAAAGCTATCAGTCATCGTGGAGCTCATACACGATGACACCGGGAGTCATCGTGTGTGAGCGTTCACCCTCAAAAAAAAATGAAGGGCTTGACGCAGATGTCTGGCAGGAATCTTGTCCTAGTTTTCAACTTTATAGAATCTCTGATTCATTCTGAGAAAAAATCTTTTTTACAACTGTAAATCTCTGATTTTTACAGTTTTAGTTTATGCTTAGTTAAATAATTTGAAAATTCACACACAAACTTTTGGAGGCACATAAATGTGAATGATTAAAAAAAACTTGGTATATTTGCATATAACAGATACCAAATATCTTAAATATTCAGAACATTCTATATTATTCGATACCAGCAGGCCTTACCAAGGTCTAAAGGTGTGGTTTGCCTCTACTCCACTTTCTTTCCTCAATAGCATGATCTTTTGATCTTTGTGTGACAACCAAAGAAACCTCTCCCCACACTATATAAATTCTTTTTTGAAGGTGGAAAAAATTACAGTATTGTTTTGCTCTTGACAATATCAGTGAAAATCATCTATGTGTAGTTCAAGAGGAGGCCGGTTCTGTGTACATTCCACCACACAATCCAATGTGGGTATGTCTAAATTGGCAGTGGTCAAATCATAAATCCTTTCAATTGGACTAGCGCCCACTGTCTTTTCGATGCACATTATTTATTTTCTGCACTTATTTACTTATTTAACCAATAAAACAAAACTAGAACTAAGCAAAACCGGTGATTAGGTGATATTTCCTTACTGATTGATGATGAAAGTTTATCATGATAACAGTCTGACGTGGTCTACCAGTATAGTTTTTACAACTTTGAAACAATGTATTTTCCACAGTAACCCAAAATAAGATCAAGCCAAAATAAGATGAACTTGATCCCTTCTCACATGACCTTTACATTTAATTTCCACAGCAGGTGCTATGGAACAATTTGTTGTTGCATTATTCAGGAAATAGAGAGCAGGGAAATTGACAAGAGAGCTTTTGCTGAAAGAGCTCTGGGCCTGACTCAAACTCATGCTCCAGTGGTACATGTGCACAGGAGGCTGCAGCTTAGGCTGCTGGAACACCTGACATTTAATCCCTTACTGAAAACCATTTAGCTTGCGATAGACCTACAAACATAGAGAATTTCCTGTTGCATAAGGTATCTTCGTTTTGTAACAATGTTGTGTCAACACCATTATCGGAATGCAATGACAATAAAAGACTTGGCTTCAAATGGGATTTGTTTAGTTTAAAATACTTGTTTCTGTAGTTTTGCACCCAAGACAGGCACCATGAAATGATTTTTTTATATCTGTGGTGGTGGTAAAATCACTACGAAATCCAAGCCAGGTCAAGCACACAATAGCTACTATAAGTCGTTATTCATAACTGCAGTATATATGCCACAGTACGAGACTAGACAACACCCAAACAGTGGTAATTCGACCACACTGTTAAATCACAACAAAAATGTCTTTTTGGAGTCCATAAACCATCTGACACAATTGTGTCATTGCGACCGGTGTTAGAATCCTGGTTGCGGCATACCAGCACTATCAAGGAGTAGTACACACATGCAAAAATATATGTTCTGAAATCATATTACTGCTAGAGCAGTAAGTGTAGTTTAGGTCGCTTTGAACACACCAGTAATCCTCTTGTGTGAACAACCTATGAACCATGTGTCTAAGTCTTGCTGAAAGTATTTGGAAACACGAAAGAAAAACCAGGAAACCATATTTCAGCCTGCTTGTGGCTAGAAGACTGTGGTGAGCCTGGGAGGGACATATAGAGCAGCTATTCAGGGGCAAAGTATAGATGCCTATTAGCCCGATTAACTGTTTTGGGTAATTACAATGACACACGAACTGACAAGTTTTTTAATTATATTGCATTACCATATTGGCGATCTCCCACATTCTAGCCATGTGTCATGAAATGGATTAAAGCTTTGCCAGTTGGAAATGATGCAGTTAAGCATGGGCCTGCACTTTACCCTACAGTATGTTGATAACACAGGTAGCTATGCTAGGGTCTTATTAGTGGATTTTAACACATTTAAGACCATCACATTATAACCACTGCGAACCAATAAGCCATTAATGTCTGTTCACTTCTGGAACATGGTTTTATTTAATACAAACAATAAGATGGTCAATATGGCATTGCAATATGATTTAAATGCTTGGTTGTGTCTTACAATGGCAATAAGGTAATTACAACCCTGTTTCCAAAAAAGTTAGGAAGCTGTGTAAAATTATAATAAAACAATTATGCAATGATGTGCAAATTATCTATCCATATATTTAATTGAAAATAGTACAAAGACAACACATAACATTTTTAAACTGATTCTTTGGAGAAAATGTCCATAATGCATTTGATGCCAGCAACACATTAAAACATTTTGGGATAGGGACATGATAACCATTATGTTGCATCTTCTCTTTTTTTGAACTGTAGTCTGTAAGTGATTGGGAACTGAGACCAATTGCTGTTGTTTTAAATGTGAAAGGATTTCCCATTCATACTTGATATAGGATTGATGCTCAACAGTTTGGGGTCTCCTTTGTTGTATTTCATATTCTGATTTTTTTCCCCGTGTGATGACAGGACTGGATTGCAGGCAGGCCAGTTTAGCACCTGGACTTCTAGTACAGAGCCATGCTGATGCAATACATGCCGAATGTGGTTTGGCATTGTCTTGCTGAAATAAGCAAAGCCTTCCCTGAGAAAGACATTGTCTGGATGGCAGCATATGTTGCTCCCAGACCTGTATATATAGTTCAGCATTAATGGTGCCTTCACAGAGTTGCAAGTCAGAAATTCCGTGTGCACTCATGCAGCCCTATACCACCATGGATGCTGGCCTTTGAACTGTGCACTGATAACAAGCAAGATGGTCCCTCACCTCTTTAGCCCGGAGGAGGTGGCGTCCATGATTCCCAAAAATAATTTATAATTTTGATTCACAAGACCACAGGATAGCTTTAAACTGCCTCCTGGGCAGCTAGGGGCACTTGCTGCAGCAGAACCAGGTACCGTCGAGGGCCACACACCTGGGTTTGGATGTATTCACAAAACATTTCATGTTACCACTAGGAGAATTCTTGAACAGCAATAAAAGCTCGTAGCTATGAGTTCTCTTAAAACCTTTTACTAAGGAACCAGTTTTTCTAAAGAATGCAGAGATATTTTAAGCTAGAAACAAGGGCAGGGTTGACCCCGTTGCTATGGATGATGTTGTGTTCAACTAACAAGCATACTTATTTTGTCCACAGTGATTGGCTGATATGGGGAGGGGTCTCTGTCAGTGAATTCATCATTGCAATGGCTACTGTAGAAGGATGCTAAGTGTCACTGATTAAACATGAAACCTAGGATAATGTACTGAATAGTTAAAATATGTTCAGCTAATATTTAGCTTCTTACATGCCTGGCAAATTGTAAAGAAATGCACATTCATCTTTTGATGGTGCAATAATTTGTGCAATTATCTACAATGATCACCATACCCTCGCGATTAGCGAAAGTCAAGTTGACTTTCTAGAAACATTTACTGATACCTTTTTAAAAGCTCAGTATCAGTAAATTTTTCTTGAAAGTCAACCTGATTAGAAGGCAGATTGCCAGCAGCAGCCATTCTAGGATTGTTTATGATTTGGTCTTAGTTAGGAGGCCTATTGACTGCCCCTAACCTTACACAGATTTAGGAGCTATTTTTTAGAGCTAAAACAGCCAAAATGTTGTAGTCCTGATTTTTTTTTAAAGAGTTACTCTTAAATCAGCAAGTTAGGAGTTACTTTTAGCCTTAAGATGTTTTGTGAATACATCATTACAGCATTACACAACTTTTCCTGTCTTTTGTTGCCATTACCTCTGCCCCAGGGTTTTTTCAAATTCCAAGTGGGCATATATTTTCAAGAAAATATAACATTTTTCAGTTTTAACATTTTATATGTTGCCTTTGTTCACTTTTTTGTTGAGTATAGCGTTTCAATGATTTGCACATAATTGCATTCAGTTTTCTCTTCATATTTTTCTCCGTGTCGCAATGTTTTTGGAAACAGGATTGTATAAAACTTCGCCAAGCCAAGTTCCTAACCTTGGATGCTGCACTCAGGAGTCCTTCGTAAGTAACAAAAAATGGGAGGCAGGGATTCCAGTCTAGCTAGTTGTGCATGCAAGTCCATATCTCTAACCACTGTTACTGAACAATCAATAGTTACCTGGCAAAATTTCTGAATTATTAATGCTAGAATCACAAAATGCCTACTCCAATTGGTATTTCAGTTTGTAATTTAAATAAAACTGCTATTTTGAAAGCAACACCATCTTCCATGACTTTTCCTAAATAGGTGTACACTACCAGGGTTGACAACGGCAGACTACACAAAAAACGGGCCAAATGTTTTTTTTTCTATAAAACCCTATCTGTAAATCAACTGTTTTACCATGTATTCCTACCTAATCCACCAAAAACATATGCCCCTTGTTGCTGGCAACCAGACAGCCGCTAATTAGTACCCAGGCGCTAACCACTCCTCAGTGAATGAATGTTGTCAATGGATGAATGAGCGATACCCCAAGATAAATGATCAGAGCCTTGGTTGAATTTCAATTCACTTACAAATGAAATACAAATGATTTCCTTCACTATTCAACAAATGAATTAGGCTTTATCTGAAATGTAATATAAACAATTTCCTTGACACTTCAACAAATGTATCACACTGTTTTTCATTAGGAGAGAAACTAAATGTAATTAATTTACTTGAACCTCCCAAAACTAATTAACCTACTTGGTACATATGGAGGATACTCAGGCTATACAGTTAATATATAAAAAATGCAAATTCTCTCATTTAATTACTCTGCATTTCAACAACTCAGAGATGCATATTATTTGACATGGAATTCTGGAACAATCAAGTATATCGGCCTTCATTGTACCAACATTCTTACCAACATGTTTGATGCTAATTATAATTACCCTGATGAAAACATTCAAAAGGATAGAGGATAGGTGTTCTATCCCCCATTAGACTTCAGTGCCAGAATACAAATGGTTAAAATGTATATACAACCTAGGCTAATATATATTTTTCCAGTCCCTCCAAATTAATGTTCCCCAAAACCCATTCATAGCCTGAGTCAAGATTCATTTGGAATAGCAAGAAGCCAAGAAGAAAATTTGCAGCACTTAAACTACCTGAAAGTAAGTGGGAATGGCTTTACAGAATCTAATGGGATATTTTTGTGGCTCAATTCAGACCTCTGGCCTGTTGGTGTAGACCTGACTATGATGCTCAATGTAAAGACATGGCAAGCGAGTTACAGTTACCAGACCCATATATTGGTAGGAGGGGAATATTTGATGGGAGGGAAATGTTCTTTGCGAAATGTTACAGATCCATTAGTTGTATTTGTGCTAGAAATATGGCATGTTATAGTGGAAAGATACATGTTCACACACTGTGGTGGTTTGCATATGACTCAAAGATCAAGCCGGGGCTGGGCACAAAAGGGCATAAAGGTCAAGCCAGTATTCAAGAAATGGGCACAAAAGGGCATGACAGTGATGTTTACTGTTTCAGAAAATTGTGAATTTGCAAGTTTCCAAGATTTAAAGGCAATGTATGGTCTCAATAACAAGGATTGTTTTAGATACATAGAGCTAATTTACAGAAGAGACATGGTCAGAACCAGATGAAACATTGAATAACGTGATTGGGGTGATTGGGGTGATTGGGGATGCATACAAACAGAAGGGGTCTCAGGTTATCTCTGCATTCTAACAAGCTTTGGGGAAAGCAGGACGGAATACACCCTCTATGTAAAAGCAAAATAAGAAGCAGAGTTAAAGGATCAAATTACAGAGGAAGAATAGTAGCGAATTTGTAAAACCCAGTGTACATCCAAAAGCCTATTCTTTTAGAGGGAGTTTTGCAGGAATAATTTAATCTACATTTTCATGACACCCAAATATGTGGGTTGAGCTGAAAAGGAGTCCACAAGTAAGGACCAAGTACTCCGAAGGATCTGGAGAGTTTCTGGAGGAATGCAAGCAAGTTAATCTATATAGCATAATTCATACATAGAAGCAATTCAATGTGCTTTGCCAAGAAAAATAAAATATATATTTTATCTTGGAACAATTTTGACTCAATTAAAAGTTAGATTCACATGATTTTTTGGAGCGTATGATCAAGCAGACAAACAACAATGAAAGCTTTTCACAGCCACTTTGTACATTATGCTAAACATTTCTGTAGGGCTCTGTAGTCTTGTGAATAAGAATAGGGCTACAAGCTTGAAATACACCAAATCTCTTAACAAATCTGTGTTCCAAGTGTTAGTATTTAGGGTGAATTGTGGGCAATATCTTTAAAAACAACTCGGCACAGGGGACTCGGTAACTTCCTCTTGGCCTTGCCCATATGTGTGACTCACTTGTGGTAGAATGGACAAGCCACACCCTGTGCTGACACAATGAGCAATCATGCATACAAATATACACACACAGCTATTCATAGTCTACAGTGGCTATCTGAAATATATATTTTATCATTCATTTTTAACAGTGAAATCCTTCTGATAATTTGTCAATTTAACTTTGAAGTTGATAAAAAAAGTATACTAAGTGGCAACATCTTATCACTTGACAGAGACCAGAATGCTGTCACAGCCAGTTAGCACTACCTTCAGTTATAGTGCTCCTCAGTAAATCAGTTATGTGCACAACCTGCAGAAAGGAAATGATGAAATAGTGTGATAGTAGAGGATATCCTCTTGGGAAGTCTGTTGCAGCAGCTTGAATGTACTGTATTCATTATAGTATAGTATTATAACCCCGCTAAACTCTTAAATTTTACTGAATTACAAATGGTGCAGATATTTTGTTCTGTTTGATATTTTAAAACACAGAATATTATTTGCATGGTAACATTAGTTTTATCCTTGGAAATGTTTGTAAAATGTAAATATGCTGCTTTTATAAGTATTCATACCCTGTGCTTGTGATGGTGAGGTGACGGAGAGCTCCATCATCTCCCGCATTTCCTTGTTTTCCCAATGGTCATGAACTCATCCCGGTCTCCTTCATTTGTCTTGTCATTAATTGTCAATTACACCAAGTCCCAGTTAAGTCATTAGTATGTGTTTAAATGTTTCTCCTCTGCTCCCCTCATTTGTCAGTCATTGTTCCATGTTGCAGTGTGTGCCGATGTTAGTGGTGAGTTTCGTTTTGAATGCCTGTTTACTTAATATCAGGTATTATCAAGTGCTCAGTCTTTTCTTTTTCTGTTTAAATAAAGATTTCATTGACTGCCACTCTTGCCTGCGCCTGGTCTGTTCGCTCCACTTCATCACGATTGTGACAGAATGACCAATTCAAGGACCAAGTAAGAGCATGGCAGAGTTGGACGGTAGGGGAACTCCTCGGTTGGCCGGACAGCGACCCTGATGAGGAATACCCCAACCGTCACCCACTATACTCCTGGCCTGACAGTGACACAGAAAACCACTACTGTCACCCATTGTTCTCCTGGCCAGCTCAGCATCAACCCCTGGAGGGGTAGGCGATGGAGGCGTAGGCGCAAACTGCCAGTAAGTCAACCCCAATAATTTTTTAGGGGGTTGCTACATAGGCGAGTGGAATCCATCCTCCAGAAGGCCAGCAGGGAGTAGGAGCGTGTCCGGTTTGAAGTTGGGGTTCCCGGACGCCGGATGCTGTGAGGACTGGTCCGGCATACCAGTTCTCAGCCAGCGCCCCTGGCTGCCCAGCGGTCGTCGCCGCCAGCCCCTCACGCTGCCCTGTTTTTGATGCCGCCAGAACCCACCCTGTCCCGGCCGCCACCGCCTGCCCGCCCCGGCCGCTCCGTCTACCCGTCCCGGCCGCTCCGTCTACCCGTCCCGGCCGCTCCGCCTCCACCGCCCCCTACCTCCCACTCTGCCTCCCCGGCCCGTTATCCCTATTGTTTGGACACTTTTTTCTACCACATCTTTTCCTTCCCTTCACCCCTTTCTATTACTGTGCTTGGACACAGAGCTCTGTGAACAGCCGGCCTCTTTTAAGCAATAACCTTTTGTGTCTTGCCCTCCTTGTGCAAGGTGTCAATGGTTGTATTTTGTCTTCCCCATGATTGTGTTGCCTACAGAACTAGACTGAGAGACCAATTAAAGGCCTTTGCAGGTGTTTTGATTTACTTAGCTGATTAGAGTGTGGCACCAGGTGTCTTCAATATTGAACCTTTTCACAATATTACATTCCTTAAAAAAGATTATGGTGATGGATTTGTGTACTGTCAGTTCTGCATGGTGGTGGATGTGTTTTACCTATATCTACAGCTCTGCAAACTTAAGAGACCACTGAACATTTTTCTCTAATCTCTAAATTACTTTTTTGAATGCTGTCAGTAGTTCATAGAATCACAAACATTTTCATTTTCCCCAAACATAAATAGCAAAACCTGAGAAACTGAATTTTGCAAGTCTTAAATATTCCTAAAGCTGTATAAGTGAAATACTCTTCCACTTGATAGAGAAAACAATGTTACCTAGTACAAAATGTGCAACGTGGGTGTTTCTGTTGATTGTATTTACTGTATGTAGGTCTCACTTCTGGATGGACCTCTTGAATGATTTGAGGGAGAGACAGGTCTTCAAAGGCAGTCATGAACATATATGCTTAATGTGGTTTGTGTTCTTGGGTGTGCTAGAGGATCCTCGATGAATACAAAGAAATGTGGGACACCCACACCATTCCACTGGTTACAGTGTCGTCCTTCTCATAAACCAGATGCAATGTACAGGTTGTTTACACTAACCTAAAATATTAGTTTTTCTGTTTTGTTGTGGAGTAATTTAAAATCCAATACACTTTGCAAAAGTGTCTCTTAATTGGCAGAGGAATTCCTTGATCACTTTGCCTTTTTTATTGACTGGCTGATGTTACCGAAAGAGATAGAGAGAGAAATGATGCTGCAATAAATTAGATCTAGTCCTGGTCATTTATTTAGAGAATAGGCTGTAACTGTTGCTGTGACTGAACATGCATAACAAGGCAAAGCCAAACATTTAAAAAAAAACAGAGCTACTGCATAGTGTTTACCATAAGTAAATATGGTAACATCTTACAGTGCATTGCATCAGATTCAATTTACTTAGTTCTCGCTTTCAGCTGAAAGACACAAACCAGAGCATAATTGTTTCCTGAAAAGTTTCAAAGGGGAATATTAACAAACACCTGAAATGCATCACTGCATTTATCATTTGAAATAATTGTTAGACAGGCAATGTACAAAAAACAAATATAGCCTAAACAAAAACACCCAACCATTGTGTATTATATAGGCTACAAATTAATCGTTCTCTTCTTCAGCAGGTCTTTCCCTCCAGCTGCCATTCCCCTAAGTTTGTCTATGCTCAGCCTGAGACCGTTTGAACTGAGGAACACACTTTATTTATAGAGATAAGGCCAGTCACCATAAGATGTTGCTATCAATACTGCTGCCACAACTGTATCCCCAGTTATACTGACATGTATTGAGAAACACAGACTTTAGGTAAAGCAAGTTTGGCTAACTAACAGTACTATTTTCATGATTATCCATAATTGTTTATCCGACATTAAATGCAACATAAATGTGACAGAATTCTTGAACGGGGCCCTAATGTAAAATTTGATTCTGTTTTAATTAGTTCTGCAAAAGGAGGCTTGAAAGATTCACATTGCCTGAGAGCTGGTCTTTGTTTGCGCCAAGCATGGGCAACTGGCGGCCCGCGGGCCGCATGCAGCCCTCACCCCCTCTTTATGCGACCCTCGGATGAATTTAGTAAACAGTAGGAATAATGTATTTTTATCATCTTCATGTTTGACCTTAAATTTGTTGTAAAGTTAGTATTGGAACCAACAACATCTATGCTGGAAAAAAAACAAGACCTGAAATAATTTTTTGCAGATTTACACAGTAATTTCAGGGTCACTTAAAGCTGTTGTGATGTCTTTTTAAGTGTAGCTGAGAGTGCTACTGTTTGAACCATAAAACAATTGATGATGCCTATTACAGAAATATCAAAGTAATGAAAATATCCAGAAAACAGTGTTCAAAGGTTAAATTTAGAGCAGCGATGTGGTTTTTGAAAAACCCTGGGTTGCAATTCTATTTAACTGGTATTATGACAGAAGTCTGTGTTTTGGCATGCCAATCAGAACTCAGTATATCAGCATGTCCAGCCCCGCCATTATTTCAGCCAATCATATCTAGCAGAAGTCCTTTTCCACTGGTTAAACAAAGGTTTGCTATTAATTATTTTATTCATATATATCAAATACTAGTTTGTCATGAAGTCAAATGAAAGTTAACATCTTCACAAATGCATTTCTGCAAAGCAGCTCTTAAAAGCAGCTCTCCTGAAATGTAGTGACCTGCGCCCCATACATTGAGGAATTCTGTGTATCGGTTTTCAATGTGACTTTTCTGCAAAGGAGTAAATAGTGTAAGCCATTGCAACGAAAGTGAAAGGGGGAGCAGGGACAAGAGTGTTAGATTCAATTGTATATTTACTTGAATTTAAATATGCTTATTAATTAGGAGGAATTATTATTGCCATCTCTTACAGGTTATGCTCTGTGTTTGCAAAAGTGTATGCATTACTTTAGTAGGCAGGGAAGAGACAATAGTTTTGATAAAGCCAGCAAGGAACTGTGGATGGGAGAAGAGTGGAAAGAAGAGGTGGACATAAAGGAAGAGGAAGTGAGGAAGGAAAGAGATGGAGGGGAGGGAATAGAAAAATAGGATAGAGGGGAAAGGAAATACTGTAGATGGAGTTATTTGAGGAGGTCTATAAGAGGGCCATGGTAATAATGTAGTGCTTGGACATGTTTGTAGGTCAATGTCAGGAGGCTAATGCCTCACCCCCCGGGACCTGCTCAACAACATTCCCAACACAGTGTTAGCTTCTGGCTCTTTTTCAGAATAATGAAGGACCCAAGTCAGGGGGAGAAGCGTTCTTTGTTGTTTATTCACAAAATATAGTACATGTCTGTCTTAGATGTTCAGCCTTCTTTCCATCTCTCTTGGTCTTCTTTGTGCTTCTCCAAATGTCTTTGTCCTAAACAGCCCATATATACAAGAGCACATTCCCTCCA
>JACXGJ010014841.1:0-14294 GCA_016801105.1 Esox niger
AGTAGTAGTAGAGGGTTGGGGTCTCAGTAGTAGTAGTAGAGGGTTGGGTCTCAGTAGTAGTAGAGGGTTGGTTCTCAGTAGTAGTAGTAGAGGGTTGGGGTCTCAGTAGTAGTAGTAGAGGGTTGGGTCTCAGTAGTAGTAGTAGAGGGTTGGGTCTCAGTAGTAGTAGTAGAGGGTTGGGTCTCAGTAGTAGAGGAGAGTCGGGGTGTGGAGAGGATTGTTCACCACACAAATACATTCACTATAAAAATACGACACACTCCACCCGGCACAGACCCGCCATCCAGCAGTCCTGTCCATGGTGGGTTAATGTGCTAAGGGTCCAATCAAGAAGACTGCAAACCGCAGGCACCACTCACATCGCAACAGATGTGGGTCAAGGTGGGTCTTGTCCTTATATCTTCAGTTACTGAACCAATAAATGTTTCCCGTACTAGAGGGTTAATGCGTTGGGAGCAGGAGTTAACCCCGCGACATTCCAGTCAAAACTGGATTCCTGTGGAGGAGAACAATGACTCCAACTGCCCATTGTGAGAATAAATGTGTGCCTCTGATAACAACTGTATGAACTAGCAGTGAACTAGCAAATGGACCGAAACCACAAAGAGACACTTACACACCAGTCAGACTTCATCTCGTGTCCTGTCAGGACAGACCACCCAGCCCCCCCAACACACACACACACACACACACACACACCTGTCAGAGCCAACATTCCTTTGCTCTGTTGTTTAAATGATGCAGACTGGGGAGGTGGATACATCAGTGTCCTCTGTTCTCGGACGTGTTGACTAGCCGAGCACCAAAAGGCCTTCTATTCCAGCGCACAGCTTTGCATCAGGGAACATCTGGCACAGCTCATTTGTAACGCCCTACACAGGGTAGAGGGTGCCATTTTGTTCATCCACTTCCCTTAAGTGTAGGAACAAGGTTTGACCAGACCACGACCCCACATAGTATAAATATTTCCCTTTGCAGGGATGTTTCAGTCACATCTGGAAGCCCACAGCCCAGACTGGAGCTTACACTACAGCTCACTGCTTCTACGTCCCAAACGGCACACTATTCCCCACAAAGTGCCCTAGGTCTGACCAGACCTCTGGGGGAACAGTGCTCCATTTGGGAGGCAGAAAGACAGGCAACCCAATAAAAGCCAGACCAGAGCTTTTGTTTGGTCAGCTAGAACACCATGATAAACATCTACCATTTTAAAACTGTTTAATCCATTTCCCTTTGTAGTCAAACACACCATTTAAGACACTGTTAGCGAAAAGGATCACTAACATGGTCAGGACTTAGACTAGCGTGGGTCTTATTGAGGGATATGTTTTCAATTAGTTACACAGTCTATACAACCTGTTTAAGAGGCTTTATAAGGCATTAGAAGCCCCTGTAACCTCATAGCCCCTGCAGAAGGACACAGTAAAGAGTTTGAGAAAATGACAGCTTCCCAGAGGTGTATTTTCATTGGCCAGTCCTTCACTTCACTTATCTATGTGAATCTCTTTAAATATCAATGGAATGTTTCCTTTGGTTCAGACAGGAAACTCAGTGTATTAGTATCAGATTAAAATAAATGCAATACGGGTGCTTGGCTCTGCTCCTTCGTGTAGCGAGCTCCCCGCCAGAGCATGAATAATGTTAAGACAATAATAACTACCAATCCCACAGCAGGAAGGAAACAGAGAAATGAACAGGTGGAGGCTTGGGCGAGCGGGTTATGAGAAAGAAGATGACAGAGCTCCAGGACGAGTGATGCATTTTACAGCATAAGCGTGACACCAAGATACCCGGCGTATAGCAAGCATGTGGAGGCAGTTTAGAAAGTGTGTGCAGCACTTAAAAGGCTTAACAGGACACCTTATTAACCTGGCGGCTCACCTGATTGGTGCAATAGCTGCTGATGCTGATAGGCTGATGCAACATACAGGTTTTTTAACAAGTTGCGCTTCGGTTCCTTATTTATTAGTTTGCTTATTTAATTATATATTAATTTACTCGTTCTTTTTTGTCTCAATGTTATCTTCAGCCAAAGCAGAAGTTAGTCTTCCTTCTGTCCACAGAGAAGACCAATAAACAGACAACAGACCTCTGGTACATCGAAACACGGGATCAAACAAAATAACTATGGTACATCGAAACACGGGATCTGACAACAAAACTCTCATACATCGAAACTTGTGCCCATGGCTCTGGGTTGTCCCCTGCAGTTGATTTTGGGGACTATGACTATGAGCCCCCATTGCTGTCGGAATTGTGTGTTAGTTGTTTGCATCCTAAATGGTGACTGATAGTGAACTAGGTTTGACTACAACTTCCGCTCAAATGAGTGTACTACAAAGAGACCAGGGGAGGATACCAGATATAAGTATATCTCTGACATTTCCGAAAACGTGGAAAAGAAGTGGAATTCTACTAAGGTCAGAGCAAGAATCAGCCAGTCAGATCGCTTTCCAAAGAACAAAATAAAACATGCAGGCAGGAAAACGTCTTGATGGGAGTTGATTGAATTTAGTGAAACGCTGTGTTTCTCTTAACTCTGTATTACATGACAGCGTTGTGTTTATTGATGATGTCCTGTTCCGGTAAGAGGATAATAAAATAGGAAAACAATCCTGTAGCAAGAAGTAAATGTGAATCATCAAATGGCTTATAAATCATGGGCATTGTTGTAAAGGTTTATGAGATTTTCACAAAGGCAATTCAAGTCTGAAAAACACGTAAGAATTAAAAACTTCAAATATCAGAAGCCTTTTCCCACTTCAAACACACCACTGGTTCTCCTGCAAGAGGATGATCAAATTAAAACTCCAGATCTGTATTACAACATTTTTGTGAAAAACTAAAAATCAATGAAATTACCTGCAGAAAACGAGATAATTTAGAGAGGAGAGAACAGCAGTTAAACGGAAAAACACCCCACCATGTGTCCTATAGCTACAGTACAGTGTACAGTGTACTGTGTACTGTCACATCCAATATCAGCTGAGGTGTGGAAACCAGAAGTTGCACTGGAATAGGTAATAGGTATTGGTTTGGCCTGGAGAGGGAGAGAGTGGCTTTACACCCTGGTCGTATTTCATCAGCGGCACCAGGGCAGATCTCAGCTGTGGCCCGGACAAACCCAATATCCCCCAAACCGGGTTTCAGGCCTCCTTAGTAAAGTCTATTACAACACAGTATATCGGGCAGAGAAAACATGAGACGGAATAGAGAAATGAAAATAGATGGAATTGAATTGCAAGGTGCACTCCCACCCTTCTCCCCCCTCCCTCCCTCCCCCCTCCCTCTCTCCCCCCTCCCTCCCTCCCTCCCTCCCTCCATCCATCTCTCTGCTGTTCAGCGCATGGAGGAGTTCTCCCGGCTCACCGTCTCCTTGAAACCCGGCAGAGGGACGGAGCGAGACACACTTAACAGTCAAGATCACATCTCAGCCGAGTCCTGAGTGGCTCCTGGAACAGTGCACTTACACCAGCAGACGACTGGGCAACGTAGTGTGCTGTGTAGGGTGTAGGATGCCCTTTGGAACACACCCATGGTGACAGACTGAGATAGAGACAGCATACGGAGGCAGCCGTCCGCCCCAGATGATGGACGTGTTGACTAGACGGGATACAGCCAACCTCAGAATAGTTTCTCTAAATAATTTAAGAGAACCTGTGCAGCACGTTAGGAGACTTAGAGTAACAAGTTAGGACAAATAAGTTAACCAGATAGGAGAATTGGATGAGCTAAAATACAAAACATGTCTGTTTTATGTGCATTTGTCAATGAATTGCATCCAATCTAGATATAACAGAGCCGTCAGACAGAGATTCCATTCAGTTTCCTCATTGAAAAGCCTTCCTGACTTTCACTTCAATCATCACCAGACATCAGAAGAACACTCAATATTTAACGCTTGGTTCCCGAAACTACACGTTTTGGATATGATTTTACTTGAACCAGCATTAGACAGAACCCTGTTATAAGAATTTATACAGGGCTTGACTTGGACTGGAGCTCAGAGCTGAGTACCAAGCTGAGTACAATACACTCCTGCTTAATGTCCTGTTATTAAATATTATCTCAAAAGTTTTGTCAAACTCCTGGACCAAAATTAAACAAAAAGAGGTATCCAAAATGTGTACCGGCACATCAATGCAAGTCAAGCACTGGTTATTTAACATAACATATACTTCTATGCAAGTCAAGCACTGGTTATTTAACATAACAGATACTTCTATGCAAGACAAGCACTGGTTATTTAACATAACAGATACTTCTATGCAAGTCAAGCACTGGTTATTTAACATAACAGATACTTCTATGCAAGTCAAGCACTGGTTATTTAACATAACAGATACTTCTATGCAAGACAAGCACTGGTTATTTAACATAACAGATACTTCTATGCAAGTCAAGCACTGGTTATTTAACATAACATAACAGACACTTCTATGCAAGTCAAGCACTGGTTATTTAACATAACATAACAGATATTTCAGTGCAAGTCAAGCACTGGTTATACAATATTACATAACAGACACTTCTATGTTTACTGTGGGCGACAGACATACAAATTAAAGGTTGGTAAACATACAGAAAGCTGTATTTCCCATCATTTCCCATTAATTCGTACACCCCATGCTAATACCTTTAAACATGACAGAATAACTACAAAATTGCAGTATTAAAATGGAAGACTGTTATGTAAATTATTTAACTGGCTAGTGTTTCAAAGCTGGGCGGACAGAGATTATACTTCTTTCTCTTGCTACCATGTTGTTCTATCTGAGTGGCGTTTCATTAAACAAATTCCTTATTTTCTCTAAAACGTTCAAAAGCGTGTTCTGACTAAATGTCTACTGATTGTAGCTGCAGTTCAAAACTCTTCCGGAGCGTAACTGGGTCGACTCTAATGAGGACCTCTGAGAGACCATCCTGTTTGATCTCACCCTGTGAACCGAGAGAGGATCCACAGGCATTGGGTGTTTTCTCTTCCAAAATTCTACTTGATAACTTTTCTTCAGTGAATGGAAACATGAATTACTAATGAGCAAAGACTGTTTGAGTTTTGATATAAACTGTATATGAAAATGACTCGAGTGGTTTTAAGGGACATATTCGGTACCAATTTATTTTAAAGATACAGTTACCGTTTTCTTTAAAGCTGGGCTTCTTAGTCGCTGAATAGATTTTACAGATAAAACGTTTTGTGACAAGATGACAAATGAATGATAGATACTAATTGATTGTTTAAGAATATAACAATGTGCTCAACAGAATCACATAATCACACATGTTCAAGTTGGTTTAAATGAATCTGAACCTTATCAATGCTTCATGAGCTTTGTTCAACTGTCACACACCATCAGAACCTAAAACGAGGGCAAAATGGACAAATGCAAAAAACAGGGTATCCATTTGATTTTCATTTGGCAGTCTTATTTAACAGTCTTATGGCTTGGGGGTCATGAGAGTTACAGGCTAAATCTTTCTGAAAATGGTCAAATTTCTCCAGGTCATACACTACGATGTTAATCAAGACACCACCAGGGGGACTTTGTCATCACATTTTCTAGCTTTACCACAATAGATGCGTGGAGAATGAGCCTAGAGACGAAAAATACCAACATTCGTGCAGGAAACAGCTCGCAGGGAGTAAACGCCTGTTCATGACCCACTGTGAGCTTGTCTGCAGTTTAAATGAAGTGAATATACGCAGTTGATGTTTGTCAAGTGCGCTAATCAACACTTTGGTGACGTGACAGTATGTGTTAACTGCCTGAGCTATACATACACAGAATGAAATCAGTCTGAAGCTTGTTGGATTCCATTTCCCGTGTGTGTTGTGTACTCAGGACTGTGGTATTCATACCATTAGTGTATCCTCAGGCATGTGAACACAATCAGGTGAAAACTGAGTTCCAAGACGTTTAACTCAAACCTCCTCCCTTGATCCCTGTCTCTGTTTACTCAAACGTCCGTTTATCTGAGCCAAACTACTGTAAACACTTCATATTCAGACAGCTCCCTCTTCACATGGATTAAACACGACTCCATGCAGCTAGGAAACATCTTCAGGTTGCCTGTTTTGCTGTGGTATTTCTGTGTGGTACCTAAGCAGCTGGCCCAGTTGGAGGTGATTTGGTTGAGGTTGTCTGAGGTTGTAAGCGTTTACTGGAGGTTGAAGGTGGACTGGTTGAGGTTGTCTGAGGTTGTAAGCGGTTACTGGTGGTTGGAGGTGATTTGGTTGAGGTTGTCTGAGGTTGTAAGCGGTTACTGGTGGTTGAAGGTGGATTCGTTCAGGGTTGTCTGAGGTTGTAAGCGGTTACTGGTGGTTGAAGGTGGATTGGTTGAGGTTGTCTGAGGTTGTAAGCGGTTACTGGTGGTTGAAGGTGGATTGGAAGGTTGTCTGAGGTTGTAAGCGGTTACTGGTGGTTGTAGGTGATTTGGTTGAGGGTTGTCTGAGGTTGTTGTAAGCGGTTACTGGTGGTTGAAGGTGAACTGGTTGAAGCAGCTTTGAAGGGGTTAAAGCCGCTTGGAAGTGGTTTAAGGTGGTCGAAGGTGGTTTGAGGTGGTCAATAGTGGTTTGAAGTGGCTGACGATGGTTTGAGGTAGTTGAAGGTGTTTTGAGGAGGTTGAAGGTGGTCAAAGGTTGTTTGGTTGAAGGAGGTAAGAGGTGGTGTGAAGTGGTGGAAAAAAGTTTGAGGTTATAATGCCCAGTTGAGGGTGGACTTGTATGAGTAGCTAAAAGCACTGTAATGGGAGGTGAGGGGATGGGGAGGGCTTCCAGTCCTGGATGGGGAGGGCTTCCAGTCCTGGATGGGGAGGGCTTCCAGTCCTGGATGGGGAGGGCTTCCAGTCCTGGATGGGGAGGGCTTCCAGTCCTGGATGGGGAGGGCTTCCAGTCCTGGATGGGGAGGGCTTCCATTCCTGGATTGGGAGGGTTTCCAGTCCTGGATTGGGAGGGCTTCCAGTCCTGGATGGGGAGGGCTTCCAGTCCTTGATGGGGAGGGCTTCCAGTCCTTGATGGGGAGGGCTTCCAGTCCTGGATGGGGAGGGCTTCCAGTCCTGGATGGGGAGGGCTTCCTGTCCTGGATTGGGAGGCCTTCCATTCTTGGATTGGGAGGGTGCCTTCAAACTCAGTTGCGATTGTTGGCCATAGCTTGGGCTCTCCAAGAGTTTCTTTTGCATAAAAACTCTTGGTTGAGTGAGCAGTGTGATAAGACAATGGATTCACAGGATGTGCTTATTGCGAAGAGAGGAAAGGGGGCAAAAAAATTAAACAAAGAAAAGATAAGCAAACATTCCTTCTGAATAGCATAATGTCTTATTTAGAGCTCGGTAGCATTGCTAGTCACTAACAGCCCATGTTGCTAATGGCCAGGAGCTCCTTTGTTCCGCATTCAGGATGAAATAAATGCAAATGCAGTCATAAACTACCTCAAACACATCGACTGAATATGAATGTTGCGAAAGACAGGGACTGGTGATGCCCGAAATGCGACATCTTCATGTCCAATTATCGTGAAAAGTTCAACAACAGGTTGAAACTGAGAGGAAAACAATGTCTTTGTTGTCAATCATTTTATCAAATGGACAGTAACGTCTAAGTTGCTGATTAATTCGAAGCATTTACAGGAGAGACGTGGCATTTCCAACAGCCATAAGCATTATGCAAAGCTCTTCAAGTAGAAGCCAAGGCAAATGACCATAATTACTGACCTGTTATACAATCGCCTTTCCTACAAAACACTATTCAAAACAGATAAACTGTTTTATGTAGTTGTGGTACATAATGTACAGTAGCAAAATGTAACACACTTCAGTAGTCTTTGGACTGCCATTATGTATACATTACGGATTGGTCATGAATATGGTCCAAAACGTATAACCACCAAACTGGGCGAGAACACCACTGACCATGGGTTCATAGATTGGGAATGGCAGAAGGCAGAATATTTGTATAACATAGCATAATGTGCTAATAATTACGTTATACTGACATTATCTTCGCCAATGTGCATTCCTGTCGGATATGTCATGTCTGCCCTCCGTTCCCTAATGCCGGGATAGATGGATTGGAGGTGGAGCTGGGTTGCATACAGAGTAAACATCACCTGTCACGTACTGTAGGAAGAGAATAGGGCTGGCTGCTGCGTGGAGTGAAATAAGGGTTTTTATAAGTCCACACATTTCTATATACATTACCTTGTGAAAGCAAGTTTTGAGCGCCAGTTCTTCTACAAGCGTATTATTATCCAAGTGTCTTAAATGCTAATATTAGACACATTCCTCTTCAGTGCAACCTGAGGAGACTGACTGACGTAATTTGAAAAGGACCAGCAGGCTTCGTTCATTATTAGAGCGCATAAAGATAATGTCTTCTTTCCTCACCCAGGTTTCAGTTGATAATGTTCTATTTTAAATCAATTCTAATTTAAAATGTATATTAGTGGACACAAGATGGAATGATAGTAGTGTATGGAGTGAGGAGATGGTCATTTGATGAGAGAACCGCAAATAGTCTGAGGTAGGGACTCACTAACCAGGGCTAAAACGTTCCTTGAACTCAAAAAGGTTTTTAAATAACTACGATATCTATGCTCGGGTGTCCTGTTTTAAATAATCACTTATTAATAATGCAGAACTAAAGCTCAGTGTAAACCCTGGGCAACCCTTTACCGCTTCTGACACAATAATGTACATTACTGTATTCTTCTGAAATACATGTGACTTCATATCATGTTTCTTCAAGACCTGCCTAAAGCATAAAGATGATCAAAATGTGGGCATTAAGGGCTTGTAAGCAGGAAGCTTTCAGAGAAGTGTTTTCTGATTTCTGTTAATGAATGGCGAATCAACGTGAGACTGGCAGGCATAGGAATCACCGCATGACAAAATGTGGACGTCACAGTGCCTTGTACGCCAAAAATAACTTGAGAAAAATGTCCCACCCCCTCTGGGCCCACAGACTCAACCCTCTGGGACAGGATCAAAGGGCTCAGTGAAGCAAGGCATCAGCTCAACCAGGACTTTAGCTCGTTCTGCCAGCCACACCGGCTAATCACCACGGTCAAGTGGGAAGACAGGCCAGACGTGGACCCACAATGATCAGGTAGACGGGCTGCACTCCAGAACACTGGAACTGGTGAGCGGTGAAAAGACGGAGTTAGAGGCTGGTTCTTGGACACTTAGTGTCAGACAGTCACCATGAATTTTATGTTATATTTCACAGAACATGCCCTTGACACCGTAGTTACCATAGTTACAGCCCAGCGGAAGGATCAAAAAGATCAGTCGTTTTATTAAGTTTTTTTATCAGTCAAAGTGTACAGTCAAGTAGCTCTGTGAGGCCATACAGCAAGCATTCGAAGAGAGTAAAAGAGAGTGAGGAAAGAGAAGAGGAATCACAAAACAAACATGAGAGAAAGCTTCCATTGACTTAAACTCATGATCTCCCTTTAGTTCAATAGAGGCCTTCAGCACAGACGTAACCTAGGTGATCAATCCAGAACCAGAACCAGAACCAACCTCTTACCGCTTTGACAGACCACTAACCTCTGCTGCTCCTTCACAGACAGACCACTAACCTCTGCTGCTCCTTCACAGACAGACCACTAACCTCTGCTTCTCCTTCACAGACAGACCACTAACCTCTTTTTCTCCTTCACAGACAGACCACTAACCTCTGCTTCTCCTTCACAGACAGACCACTAACCTCTGCTGCTCCTTCACAGACAGACCACTAACCTCTGCTGCTCCTTCATAGACAGACCACTAACCTCTGCTGCTCCTTCACAGTCAGACCACTAACCTCTGCTACTCCTTCACAGACAGACCACTAACCTCTGCTGCTTCTTCATAGACAGACCACTAACCTCTGCTGCACCAGGTGAGTGTTTTGATGGCCTGATATCAACACTTTGGCTTCAAATAGGTAGAATGCATCCAATTAATCAAACCCACAACAAAGTACTAGAGAAAACCAGTCAGAACCAGAGACCCGTCCACCAAAATATAGAATTTATCTTATAGAAAATCAAATAAACAATTACCAGGTAAGCTTAAACAAATTTCACTTAAAAGTTTATGTCAAACAAAAAACAGTGATTGTTTAACAAACCATCACTGTGAGGTCTGTTTAACATCTCAAACGTCATCAGTGTTTTGGGTTTTCCTGGGTTTCTTGGAATTGGGCTCCAGCCATGGAAGACTGAAACCAATAAAACTCATCAGGCATTTCTCAGGCTGATAAATAATGTTGTGTGTCAGACCGACACACCTGGGACTCTCTGAGATAACAGGTAAACACATCAATCCTCAGATAGGTACCAGCTCATGGAGTTCCTCATCTCTCCTCTCAGGTGCCAATGACCACTGAACCATGTTAGACACTAGAAAGCTCAGTGGTATGAAACCTAATAAGGGAGAAGTCGAGTGCGTCCCAAATCCCACCCACGTCACTCCACGGTGCACATCTCAATGGGGTTCAGGGTTCAAATTAGTGCACTAAATTGAGAACACGGCCGGTTTGGACGAATGCCGAGCTCCTCATTGGAAGACAGAGACTGTGATCTATTTAGTCGGCACCAACGGGTTTTATCCAGGAAGGATGCAATGCCTATAAACTTTACTCTGACCAGTCTTACATACGAAAACTCCCTGAACCCAGAGAAAAACTAAACAAAAGCGATAAATGCGACTTCACAAAAGAAATCCACAGTCAAACATGACCTATGGCCCTGTAACACAGCATCCTTGGATTCCCCTCCCCTGTCCTCCTCCTCTGTCCCCTTCCCCTGTCCCCTTCCCCTCTCCTCCTCCCCTGTCCCCTTCCCCTGTCCCCTTCCCCTGTCATCCTCTCCAACTCCCCACTCCTCTCCTCTTCCCCTCTCCTCCTCCTCCCCTCCTCCCTTCTCTTCTCCTCCTCCTCCCCTCTTCCCCTCTCCTCCTCTTCCCCTCTCCTCTTCCCCTCTCCTCCTCCCCTCTCCTCCTCCTCCCCTCTTCCCCTCTCCTCTTCCCTTCTCCTCCTCCTCCCCTCTCCTCCTCCCCCCCCCTCCTCCTCCCCTCTCCTCCTCCTCCCCTCTCCTCCTCCTCCCCTCTCCTCCTCCCCTCTCCTCCTCCCCTCCAGCTGATCGATCCTCTGGGGGACACTGGGATATAACCGATGGCTCCGTCAGCTTATAAATGGGAGATAATTACGGACATCCATAATGTGCGGCCTAAATGGAACACTCTTTTCTGTGTGTATTATTGCTAAAGCAGAACAGAGGTTTAACCAGGAAGGAAACCTCCGAGGCTGATCCCACACGGTATTTATAATCCAACATCTGTAATTACAATTCCCCAACACCCTCGCTCACTCATGTTCTCCTGCTCCGTGTTAATGACAAGCTAGCAGCTAATCCATTAGAGGAGCTACTTTTACCTTTGTCCCATTTACCCGTTCCTGTTTAATCATTCAGCCCACTGTAGTAGACCCAAACACAGTTAATACGATCTGGGTGATGGCAGTTCTGATGCTCACTCAACCAGCAGCTCAACTGGTCGCTATCAACAGCTTCAGCCAGAGATGAATAAATATATATTTCATTTTCTCTGGAATGGCAAATGAGATAAGGTGAAATTGATATATTCATATAACGAACATGAATCTGGTGGGTTAATACTAAACTATTGAAGCTTTGAACCTTTCACAAAAGCCTAAATTTAACCAAAATTGAATTGAAATCTGTTTTTCCAGGAGGCTAATATCAATCAATCAATCAAATTTATTTATAAAGCCCTTTTTACATCAGCAGTTGTTACAAAGTGCTTTTACAAAACATCCAGCCTGAAACCCCAAGGAGCAAACAACAGGAGTGCTGAATTTCAGTGACTAGGAAAAACTCCCCTAAGAAGGCCAACATTTAGGAAGAAACCTAGAGAAGAACCAGGCAATATAAGGAAAAAATATACATACTTTTTTAAAGGAAAATTAAGACCCACTCTTTTCAGTGGATCCTTGTTTGAATGATCTTTCATGAATCAATCATGCAAAGATGAATTCAAGATCATGTATGAAGAGGACATCATAAACACTTGGTCAAATAATGCCACCTGAAAGTTGGAGACGTACACAGAGTGGAATAATGCAGTTATCTCACAGCAGCTCAAACAACCCCCAAAGTGAACATGTCTCCACGAAGGAATGAATGGATTAATCTGTCTGCCACCAATCTAAACTCAGGCATGGTGCATAATGACTAATACAAACCATACCGTGTGTCAGGTTAATCAGGTATGACAGCAACGCCGTTTAAGATTTCAGTCAGGAGGCAACAGATCTCGATGTACCAATGCCACAGCTTCTGTCTATGAGCTGATATACAAAGCAACAATTGCCACATTTCATTGACACAAGACCTGGTATCTGAACATTTTTATTAATAGTTTAAGTGTTGATCTACACCAAATAAAATAATAATAGCATTTCCAACACTTCCTGTAAGTAGCTATATACACTTCCTGTCAGTAGCTATATACACTTCCTGTCAGTAGCTATATACACTTCCTGTAAGTAGCTATATACACTTCCTGTAAGTAGCTATATATACGTCCTGTCAGTAGCTATATACACTTCCTGTCAGTAGCTATATACACTTCCTGTAAGTAGCTATATACACTTCCTGTAAGTAGCTATATATACGTCCTGTCAGTAGCTATATACACATCCTGTCAGTAGCTATATACACTTCCTGTCAGTAGCTATATACACTTCCTGTCTGTAGCTATATACACTTCCTGTCTGTAGCTATATACACTTCCTGTCAGTAGCTATGGACATGTTACATAGGAAGTGCTGTGTGTATTTCAGTTCTGGTACATTTAAATTCTGGTGCATTTAAGTTCTGTGTATTTCAGTTCTGGTATATTTCAGTTCTGTGTATTTCAGTTGTGGTGTATCTATTTATATATCCCTTATTTTACTGGTTCCACCTGTGTTTGCCTCTCACCATATGTCCTGTTAACTAATCAGTGTATTTAGTTCAGTCCTGTCCTCAAAGTCCCGGGTGTTTATGGTCATTGTCAAGTGTATATCTCTTCTCATTGTCCTGCTTCGCTCAGTTCGGTCTAGTCTGGATCCTGTCAAGTTCTCGGTATGTTCCAACGTTTGGCGCTCGGTTTTGGTTTGTTCAAATAAATATATTTTTCCATTATTCTGCGTTTCCTTCCTGACCTACTTATACATCGTGACAGGACACTTTCGATAGTTCTGGACATTTTCACCTTGTTGCTACCCTCAATGAAAATATAAAAGCAGCTGTTGGTGAACCCACATAATAAATAGCTTAATGCCATGTGGTAACACAACTCTTTTTACCAGCATGTTGTGGTTTCTATATAGTTTTCTATATAATTTAAAGTACTGCCAGACCCTGTGATATCATCACTTGACAGACGAGTCGGGCTTCACGCCACAGAAACGGTTTGCCCATAATTGGCAAGGGTGTAATATTACAATAACATGTTTAAAATATAATAACAGCAACAGACTCCACAGTCATATGTGCACCACATTCCCCTGCCGTGGAAGATCAGAGGCTCACTATGAGACAATATGAGACAATATGAGACAATATGAGACAATAACTTGTTTGCCTTACCGTCAAACTTTTTATGTCTGGAGACAAAGGTGGTCCTCAGGGTGTGACTGGTCTCCTCCACCAGGTTCTCAAACTCCAGCTTGCTCTGCTGGCCCAGCTTGTCCTCCATGTCTGATGTACAACACGTGTAACCCTGAGGACAAACACGCAGGTGCTCGCCTGGGGACAGAGAGACAGACAGTTTGAGACAGACTGAGAGAGAGACCACATGGGAGAGAGAAAGAGACTCGTTCTACCTTGGTAGAAAAAGACAGACTGATTCTACCTTGGTAGAGAGTCAGACAGACTGGAGAGAGAGACAGGTTCTACCTTGGTAGAGAGAGACAGACCGGTTCAACCTTGATAGAGAGACAGATTGATTCTACCTTGGTAGAGAAAGAGAACGGTTCCTCAGATGTACAATGGGGGGAGACTGGTCCTACATTGGGAAGGGGGAGACAGACTGGTTCTACTTTGGGAGGGGGGAGACAGATTGGTTCTACATTGGGAAGGGGGAGACAGACTGGTTCTACTTTGGGAGGGGGGAGACAGATTGGTTCTACATTGGGAAGGGGGAGACAGACTGGTTCTACTTTGGGAGGGGGGAGACAGACTGTTCTATATTGGAACGGGGAGACAGACTGGTTCTACATTGGAACGGGGAGACAGACTGGTTCTACA
>JACXGJ010014843.1:0-10000 GCA_016801105.1 Esox niger
CACACACACACACACACACACACACACACACACACACACACACACACACACACACACACATACTAGGGGAGGTGGGAGCAGTTTTACTCACCCTGCTTGTTTTGGAGTTGTTTTAGTGCTGGGGAGAGCGGGATACTTGTAGTACCTGTATGAAAAACAACTGCAGTTAAAGGAGCCTTTCTGCGGGTGAAAATGCAGCACAGCATCAGAAGACAGCGGCAGCATCTTTGGCTAACAGGATAGAAACCAGACCGGCACTCAGTGGAACCACGGCTGAATCCAAACCATTACTCTGGGCTAGGCTGCATGAGGCACAGGCACTGCAAGCCCTTCTGATTCACAGAACTAAGTCCAAGACCGTATCAAGGGCACAGTCATCAGGTTCACTACCAGGTTGCCGACTACTAGTAGTAAAAGTTGGCACGCTGCGTAAAATGCCAATAAAAACGGAGAGCAATGATGTGCAAATCATTGAATCCCTATTTGAAATGAACATAGCAAATGTAGAAACTGAGAAATGTTATTGAATAATCAAGGCCTTCCTTGGATGGCAGCATATGTTGCTCCAAAACCTGTATATAGTGTTCAGCATTAATGGTGCCTTAACAAATGTGAAAGTCATCCATGCCATGTGCAGTAATGCACCCCAATACCATCACAGATGCTGGCTTTTTAACAGTGCGCTGATTAGAAGCTGCATGGTCCCTCTCCTCTTTAGTCTCGAGGATGCGGCGTCCATGATTCCCACAAATACTTTCAAATTTTGATTTGTCTGACCTTAGGACAGTTTTCCACTTCACCTCATTCTATCTAGCTCAGGCCCAGAGAAGGCAGTGGCAATTCTGGATCTGGTTTTGTATGGTTTTGTATGGTAGAGTTTTATCTTACATTTGTAAAAACATAATGTGTTCACAGACAATGGTTTTCTGAAGTGTTCCTGAGCCCATGCAGTGATGTCCACTACAGAATCATGTTTGTTTTCAATGCAGTGCCACCGAAGGGCCCAAAGATCACGGCCATCTAATATTGGTTTTCGGCCCTGTCCCTTGAATACAGAGATTTCTCCGCTTTCTCTGAATCTTTTAATTATGTTATGTAACGCAGATGATGAGATTCCCAAAAATTTTATGTTGAGAAATGTTATTGTTAAATTGTAGCCAGGGCATTGACATTGGCACCCGCCGACCCGCCAAATGTGGTTTGCTGAGGCATATAACGCAATCACACTTACTAGCCACTTTGGCGGTTGGCATTCTATATATCTATGCACAGTTTTTTTCCTGCATTCAAAGCTCTAAGGCAACAGTGTTTCCAAAATCTCCCACCGCCTCTGTGTTTTAGCATGGTAGTACATAATTTTGCGCTCATATATAAAATACCAGCGAAACACTGCAGCTAAAATGACGGTACGATGAAACTTTGCCAGGTGGGGTGTGTTTCCAATGCCATTGGGCTATTTTTAATGGGCTTGGGTGAGTCGATTTGTTTCCTGGAGAATGAGGCAGAATACAGTTTGGCAACCTTGCATACAGGACCACACGGGTCCAGACATTGCGGGGATGAGTAATGTCGGAAAAACAAGTGGATCCTACTTTTCTTTTACTCCCAAGCAAAATATTCAGTTAAAATGTAATAACCTCAAATGTAGTTTTTTAGAAATTGCGAGATGAACAAAGATGACAGGTAAAAAGACCATCAGATTAGGGTATACACTATCACCAAAACCATTATGCTATATATACAATATTTTGAGTAAAAAAATATTTAAGTTACAAACAATATATTGTTTTATTACAGCCTAGTACAGCTGAAGGAAGTCGAGGGAGATTAACAATGTGACGTCAAAGAAAAGATGGCGAAAAATAACTTGACAAGGCTGTAATAAATACAGTTCTGTTTTGTTTTTATGTAAGTCGATATTAACAAGAACATAGAATAACAAAAATAAACAATAATACTATTGACTGCTATTAATTATATAGCTGATGGGTGATTTCATATTTATTTTAAAATAACATGTTATGTTAAGAATAAAAATATTGCTTGCATAGTTTGTTTGATATTAATTAGGGAAGACATTGTAGTGTGCATTTGCTGCTCAAGTGGACATGGACAACAGGGCAGATTAAATACTATAATAGTTTTCTTTTTCAAGTGGGTAGCCACATTATATAAAGTATTTCACCGAGGGGGGTACCAGCTTTGCTTAATAGTGTCTGAACCAATGAACATGATGTAGCACACCATAGTAAAATTTTATCAAATAAAACGTAATTCCCCAACAACAAAATGGTGGCTAGTGAAAATGCTGAGTGGCTAGTAACTTTGGAAAACCACTAGCCACAGAAAAAAACACTTCCATCCATACTTCTGACAGACCTGTCCTCTCTGGAATTATCTTTTAATATCCCATCATGCAACTAACTTGTTGCCAATTCACTTAATTAGTTGTGTAACATTCCACCAGGTTTAGTTTTTTAGCATTGCAAAACTTTTCAAGTCTTATGTCAAATTTGAAGTGGCCATACATTTTTCAAAAAAACTCTAAAATGTCTCAGTTTCAACATTTGATATGTCGTCTTTGTGGTATTTTTATTGATCATAGGGTTCAAATGATTTGCTCATCTATTTTTATTTCCATTTGACGGAGCGTCCCGACTGTTTTGGAAACTGGGTTGAATTAGGAAGGAGACAAAAACTGTCACATTGAAAATGGCATTTCAGGAACAAAACTATGTTAGCTAAATTCTACTACTCCCAAAGCAGAAGGGGTCCCTTCTCCCCTCCCCTCTCCGGCGGGGCTCAGTTAAGCTGCAGACCCCACCTGTGCTGCGTGTGCTGCTCTGATCTGCGCCAGGATGGTTCCTGCATTTTCACTGCAGCTGAACTGCAGTCGCCTTTCATAGCGGTGACAGATGGAGGGCACTTAGCACTAATGACACACAGGACAGTCACAGGCCCGGGCCCGCCCCCGTAGTTAGGTAACTACGGCGACGGGCCGGGCTCCACACGGAACTGTATCTGCAGTCTGCAGTGGAGGGGTGGGTGGGGGGTGGGGTTCAGTAGGGGGGCGGGACAGAAGAGCTACTCACCAGCCTTTCTCCAGATCTCCTCAGGTAGGTAGCCAGACGCAGGCCTGTGCAGGAAGTCCCTGTGGATCTCTGAAAGACATACACCACGACTGAACATGAGTCTAGAAAGCTCTTCTCACACCCACGCACGCACACACACACGCTCACACACTCTCCACAGGCCAAATCCAATAACAACCTAATACTGTATCCTCCAAGATTTTCCCCATTTCCCCCGTCAGTGTACAATTTACCCAAAGTCACCAGTTAGGACGTGGCCCACCAAACACACATTTCTTCTTTGTGACATGCCGTTCCACCCCCCCGCCCCCAGCCCAATGTCACTGCCGCCATGCAATACCGCCATGCGTTCCCCCAGACCTCCCGGGGCCCGGTGAGGAGCAAGCGGACGGTGTATACCGGGAGAGAACCTAGTCCCTGCAGCAGCGGAAGTACCTATGGACTGCAGTGTCTCAACGTTGTTAGGAGTGTTGGAGGAGGAGTTGTGAGGAGGTGGAGGAGGAGGAGGAGGAGGGCGTGGCTGACCGTTGCTCCCACCTTTTTTCATATCCTCCACATCGCTGTAGCGGCGGATCCAGTGGTTCATCTCCTCGCGGTCGGCCTCCTGGCAGCGTCGCAGCACGGTCAGCGAGCGTCGGGTCTTCTCCACCATGTCCATGATGCAGTTGAGCAGCTGCAGGACGGGAGGGGGGGGAGGGGGGGGTCGCATGATCAGACTCGACTCTCCGACACGAGGCACCGCCAGCTGCTCTCGGGAACTAAAGAGCGGCAGAGCTTCTGCCCCCAAAACTGCGCTGTTAAAACGGGGTCAAGTGGTTTTATTCCGAATGACTTTACACTGTGTCACGTACCGCAGGAGGAACGTACACGCCTTTTAAATGTGGTCTATGAATACAAAATCAGACCTGAGCCTCATCACAGCAACCAATCGTAATTTTTACCCTTTTTGTAACAAGTAACAAGAGCCATTGGCGCTGAGTATTTGGGCGAGTGTGAGCGTGTGTGTGTGCAGGAGGAGTTGAGGAGTTAGACAGAGCAGTAAAGCAACAATGGCAGTGGAACAGCTGGGCTGCCCATGGAAAAGGCCTAACCGGTTCATTCCACCTCTGCGCCCCTCCAAGACCATGTCTGCTGAAAGCTTTTACCCCAGACTGCCCCCCCCCACTCTTTTAACTTCCTCCAGTCTCCCAACACTGTTTCTACTGCCCGATGCAACAGCGTAGATCTGTATTGTTGATTATTTGCGCTCTTTTCCAAAGTCAGTTGACCTGTCTGTAATAGTGTGGGGGTCATGACCCTCCCGTCCCCCCATAATTCTACACCCCTGGCCCTATGCATCTTTTCCTAAATAGTTTTTATATTCACCCTCCTTCCATGTATTCTCTCTCATGCTGTTCCTCTATTTCTTCTCCTGCTTCTCTCTCTCTCGCTCCACTCCCTCTCCTCGCTCTCTCCGTTGGCTATATTTATTTCAGTAGAGTGTTTCTAATTTGGCAGTGGCCCAGCACAGGCCGGTTCCCTCCATGACTGCAGCTCTTGTCTCAGCTGCTCTCCCCAGCTGGAGCTGTCCTCCACTGGGTCCCTCGCTCCATCTGTGGCCCTTTTTAGTGCCTGTGTGTGTGTGTGTGTGTGTGTGTGTTTGTACGCGTGTGTTTTTGTATCCTTGAGTGTCGATGCACATAACAACCTTTGTAGGGTTTGAATCCTATTTGAATTTAAATGAGATTTGTGGATTCAGATGAAGCATTCTAACGTGTGTGTGTGTGTGTGTGTGTAGGTATGAGTCTTGGATTAAGTGAGGGGAGCGTAGAGTGCCCCCGCTCCAGGCTCACACGCTGGCCGGAGAGGCCTTGGCTGACCATTCCTGACGTGGACACTAGCCTCCACGGGCTCCCCTAAGGTCAGCTGTCAATCAAATGCAACCTCAGCTGCAGTTTCGGTTCGTAAATCTGTCAGCGCCCTGTCTCCTGCCCCCCCCCCCACTTCAAATAATCTCAGGGCCTTCCACCGGACGCATCTCGGATGGGTTAGGAGAAAACCGGGGAACCCTACCCCAGCGACACGTACATTATCCAGGTGCTTCCACTCCTCGGCCCACTCCCGGTCCGTCAGGCGGTGATCGATCACTTCCTCCTGGCGCGCTCCGTGGACAGCTGCAACACAAACAACAGAGTCCCGCGTCCGTCACTCAGGCAACATTTCAGCTCCGGACGCCCCCCGTGTACGGGACATTAGGCGCTCGGTCCCTTCCGTATAGCAGCCATTCTGGCTCAGATGGAGGACTGTATCTGGACTCAGAGGTCACACCCAAGCATGTGTCACAGGGGGCTATTTATAGAAGCCCTGCCGTGGGGGTCAAACACCCCGCGGTGACAACCTGTCACTGTTCTCCCTCCCTCCGTCCGTCCCCCTGGCTCTCTCACCTGTCTGCCGATGCCGGTCCCTGGCCTCGCGGTGCTCCGCGGTGTGGCGGTAGGCGTCCCGGTAGTGGTGGGCCAGGGCCATGTCCTCCAGGCGATAGTGCTGGGGGGCGGGGGGGTTGGGGTGAGGCAGGCCGTTGGGCGGGTGCGTGGGCAGGCCGTTGGGGGGCGGGTGGGCCGGCAGGCCGGTGCTGGGGCTGAAGCGTTGACTTGGGCTGATGGTACACGGCCTCTTGGCCAGGTGCTCCGGGTGGTGGCCTTCTCGGTCCGAGTCTTTGGTCCTGAAGGCACACAACACGGTTACGTCACCTCTGCGCCTTTCTAGAATGTTCCCTTTGCAGAATGCGAGGGGGGGCCGGGTCGATAATTCCGCCACTCTGAGGGGGACTCTAACGAATGCGGAGGAGATGTACGCCCATGCTAATTAGCATCAAGGGTTTGATTCCCACGGGGTCGTGAGCTCGATTCCCACGGGGTTACGTGAGAAAAAGCATTGACAACGTACTCGCCCGCCGCCGCGAGTAGCCTAGAAACGAGCGCCTGCTAAATGACTTAAAGGGAAACGTTAACACGTTGTAAAGCTGCTAACCTGCTGTTCCTGGAGGACATTAGTGGTAACTCGGATGGCGTTTCAGGAATCTCCCCCAATGGGAGACAGTCAGTGTTCCCTCCGCACACAATCTACTCCAAAGTGTGTGCACAGCTGTACGCCATATGTAAGAAACGACACACTGTACACTCAGTGTCGGGGTGCAATCCAAACTCTTAATCTTAATATCCCTCAAGTCACTCTGCTAGATTGCAACTGCAGCCTCTTCCCACAGACCTAAGAGGTTGTAGCGTGTGTGTGTCGGTGTTTGGCAGATGTTCAGTGACGGTCCTGTTTTTGGAGCCATCTGGACAGTTTAAACGCCAGTGTTGATATTAATCTGTTTAGCTTGGTGAAACAGCGAGGCATTGGGAGGTAAATCGCTTTCTATCATCCCTGGGATCAAAGGCAAATGAAAGGAATTTGATCGCTGTGTGGATGCGCATGTTTTCTGTTTATTATGCTACATGTGTCTGTACACGACTAAGTAAGCATGTGTGTTAATTGGTGTTTGTCTGTAATTAGCAATGGAACCCTTCCTCCCTTCACCGTCGACCCCTCTCGCTCCCCAGCGCCTCTCTGTCAGACAGGCCGCGGGTCGTGGGTCGGACCGTCTCGGTCGCCTCTACGGCCGCCGCCGATATCAGACAAATCAAAGCAACAGCTGGACCAGCCCGCAGTGACAGTGTAAGCCAGGGGTTGGAAGGCGGAGGTGTGCGGATTACAGGGGGATTGCCCGTTCCTCCACCGTCCCCCCCGCCCCCCCGGATTAGCGGAAGCAGGGGTTCAGTGGGATCACCATCTGGCCACATCCCTGACATATGGCCAGCTACAGGGGAGAAGATAGGCAGAGCTGGGCGAAGGGTCGTGGGGGGGCAGCGCTTTGTTTTTATCTCTCTAAAATTCTAGCCCGGTTCCCCACCCCGTCCCCTCTCCGTACGGACCGGTGTGGGGGGGCGGGTAGGGCGGCAGGACACTGAGGGTATTGTCCGCGGTTTTGGATGGGAGCTGCCGCGTTACAGCGTGACGTCCACAGCATCTGGACTTGTCCTCCTCTCTCCTCCGCTCGCCGACAGCTGGCACGGTCTCCCTCCCTGCCCGCCTGGCATCGGGGCTGCCCAGACATCCGCCTCCCGCGCGGAGGATTCATGACATCCCTCTTGTGGCTTGGCATTTCCAAATACCCGCAAATAATTCAATTACGTGTGTGTGTGTGCGTGCGTGCGTGTGTGCGTGTGTGTGTGCGCGTGATTCTTTGTTCTGTTTCTACTGCCAGATGAATGGAGAGGAGTACTGGTTGTTTTACAGTCGTGGTGCATGACGCGTTGGCCTAGAGGGGGACTGGTGATCAGTGGTTACCTGTCGGGGGTTCTCCTCTTGCCGTGCTCGTTGATCTCCATCATGATCTCCGAGGAGTCCAGGGGCGAGCTGGCATTGGCGTCCAGCAGCAGCTGCTCGTGCTGGGCCAGATACTGAGCGGGAGTCTGCTTGGCCATCCGAGCACAGTGGAGCAGCTCCCTCTGCAGCAGGGGCAGGTTAGCCTGGAAAAGAGAACAAGTGGTGAGTGGATTGTCAAGGTGGGAGGTGGGAGAAGAGGAAGAGATAGAGAGGCAGAGAGAGGATGAGACAGGGAGGGTGAGATTAAACAGACCCATCATCACACATTCCTTCCTCGCCAAAGTCTGTGTCTCTCGGGGAGGGGGGTGGGGGTTGCTGTCAGAGAGCTCAGTCAGGCCGTCACTTTGACATAGCCCAGCACTGGCTGCCATGTCACAGATGTGGAACCTCTCACGGCACACCAGGCGGTCTGGAAAACAGCCCTGTCGATACCAGGCCCTTAGTGACCGCTTGGATGCCGCCTAAACACAAGCCACCAAAAGCTAACCAGGTCATGTTAAGAATTGGAACATCTTGAATGTATTGTATCCATAGTGAATGTGTCATGTCCATAATTAATGCGTTGAGTTCATTGTGAATGTGTCGTGTCCATAGTAAACGTGTTGGGTCCATTGTGAATGTGTTGTGTCCATAGTGGATGTGTTGCCTCCATAGTGAATGCATTGTGTCCATAGGGACTGTCTCATGTCCATAGTGAATGTGTTGCATCCCTATTGAATGTTTCGTGTCCATAGTGAATGTGTCGTGTCCATAGTGAATGTGTCGTGTCCATAGGGACTGTCTCATGTCCATAGTGAATGTGTTGCATCCCTATTGAATGTTTCGTGTCCATAGTGAATGTGTCGTGTCCATAGTGAATGTGTCATGTCCATAGAGAATGTGTCGTGTCCATAGAGAATGTGGCGTGTCCATAGAGAATGTGATGTGTAGCACACCACATCCACAACCGTAAACCATCCCTAGAACATCAGCCATCAGAGAAATCACCATGACATGACCTTTCATCCACTGTATGTCTCTCTATAGAGAACAGCGCCCGACGTCGATCATGAACACAAGACACGCGCCCACACACACACAAACACAAGGTGTCTGCAGGACTGGCGCTCCCTCCGTCTAAACGTTCGGCGACATCCCTTAAGGCCCCAGTGAATATTCCCCGTTGTCCCATTTATTCCCAGTGTTCCATATTGAACAGCTGGACCACAGTAATGTGTTATGTATAATGACAGTTGTTCGGAAGGATGGACTTTTTTTCCTCTCCCTCTCTCTCTGTGACTGTGGGTCTACGCTGTGAATGGTGCATAGGATCAAGCCAAAGAAATGCTGGGTTTTAGCCCGGGTATCTGTATAAGCGCTTTGTGACAACTGCTGATGTAAAAAAGGGCTTTATAAAATAAATGTGATTGATTAATCAGCCCCAGTGAAAATCTCTGTGATGTAGCCGGACCCGAGTCGACATCTGCCAGGAAGTATCTTTGCCCCCCCACCCCCACCCCCCCGTCCGCCCACCGCCCCACATCCCTCGCTCCTTCCGCTCCGCGTCGTATCACTCAGGGTAAACACTTGTGTACCAGCTTTAATGAATTGCAAACGATGGCCATATGGACCAGCAGATCAGCCACGGGCAGGCGGACAGACAGACAGGCAGGCAGGCAGGCAGCAGACTGGGCTGGAAATCAGTGCTGCCCTCTTTATCTACTGAGCTTCAATCAACTCCACACTCACACACTAATGGAAAAATCACACAGTGCTCAGACACAGAAACCAGGTCGCTTTCTACACTGGCCAGCCGTCCGGAGAATATTATTTGTTTGTTCTGGTTTGGCTCTAAATCTCGCTTCCGTCACAATATGCTAGTTTATATCAAAAATGGAAGCCGCTCAAAAGGAATTCCAAGGAAGCCTATTAGAAACGGGAGGGTGTGTCCATGCTGTGCATTGATGTTCTTACCTTGAGGAATGGAATGACGAAGGGGCGCAGCGGGAAGTTTGTAGCCTCCTGGAGTTTGGAGTGGAACTCCTCTATGGTGAGGGTTGAATTCTGTCAGACAACAAGAGTAAAGGAGTCATGGAACCCTTGTAGAAGGAGCTTTGCAATAATACCAGGAGACCAGCAGAGACAGAAAGAGAAAGATGTTGGACACAACCGTTAAAAAAAGCATACCAGCTTAAGACAAGCAAGAGGACAAGTGGAAGAGACGGAAAAAAGACAGGGAGGAGAACTCACCACCAGGCCCAACACCAGGCTACGGACCCGCTCTCCGATCTCGGGTGAAATGTCATTGCCGAACTGCTGCAGCGTGGTGAGGAAGCGCTTGAGCTTGCAGAGCTGACGGGCGCCGCAGGCTGGCGGCAGCTGCTGGTTGGACAGGGAGGCGGTGGAGGACGTGGCCGGGCCGTTGCTGAACCCGTTGGGCGTGGAGGGCGCGCCGTTGAGCGACGTGGGCGAGTGACTCGAGTGACTGCTCCCGTTCAGCACTGCGGTGGGGGGAAGAGAGG
>JACXGJ010014844.1:0-14293 GCA_016801105.1 Esox niger
ACACACACACACACACACACACACACACCAGTGGGTCCATCGGGAGGAAAAAAAATACAAACAAGCGTTTGGCAGCAGAAACATCCGCTTCCACTTGTTCGTCTAAATTAGGCTTCTGGCTGCATTACGCAACCGGCTATGAAACGCTCCCAAACAGAAGAAGCCGGCGCGTTTCATGTGCCACGTCTGTGTAAGCAGATAGGTAATTTGGCAGAGTCGGGCAGACTAGGCAGAGACGGTCATCCATAAGCCGTTTGACTGCCGTGCAGCGCGAGGAGTCGGCTAGCGGTTCGTTCAGCGAACGGCTGGGGCCGGCTGGCAGGGGGATCACATCGGGACACTGCCGTCGTCTGCATGTGTCCTAGGAGGCTGCCTATTTCAAGTTAACACACTACTTTTGCCCCAGGCTCTCAGGGGACATGGTGCAATGTGGGACGCGGAAATGCAGGCTGTGGATACCTGGCACGGGATCCAACCAGGATTTACACGCTTGGCATTTTGAATTCAAAGGACCTGCTGTTTGTGTTGTTTGTGAGTGTTTTGGGTATCACGGCCAATGGTGTGGTTCTTTATGGGTTTGCCCAGTCTATTAAGATTACATTATTTTTGTAATCAACAGCACAGACGGTTTGACAGAAATGCAATGTGTGCTTTTTAACCCAAGTCCAAAAGAATGGTAATTGAATGTCTGCTATTTGTACGAAAATGAAGTGTTACAAGAAATGCAGTGAAGAATATGCAAACAAAAGCTTCCAAATCAAACAAACACCTCAGTATTGTTTCATGTTTAAATGATATATTTCTACTAGCCAGCTGCTCCGGGGATTAGCATGAAATTGTCTGAGAAAGCAGCATTCCCATGCCACACATTTTCCAACTCAAAGGTTCAGTTGAGACCAGTAGTTCAGCCTGTTGAGGTTTGACAAATAACATTCAATAACCAGTTTATTGGATTCCTCTTGCACCATAGGCCGTCCGTTCTAAACCCGTATGTTTGCCAGTGCCTTTGATTCCTAATGGACAGATGCTGTGCTACTGTCAGAGAAATGCATATATAACAATAGTATTATCAATTCTGTTGAATTAACTGCAGCCAGCCGGACCAACTAACATACAAAACGAATGAGTCACTCGGCAGAAACAAGTGTGACTCAAGATGTTTAAAAATAACGAATTGTTTGCAAATAGATTCACTGGGACTGTTGGAATCAGCACAACGTGTCCTCTTACTGTGCCGAATGCACCGTTTGTTAGGGCACTGGAAGAAATTAAGCAAGACAGTTTGCAACATGCCAAAAGTCAAATGTATTGATAACAGAAAGAGTGAATGTATCACAAAAGGATTCTGTTAAGGAATGACAGTGAATTGCTGAAATAATGTTAGAGGCATTCGATGGAACCAAAAGTGTGTATGGAATAGCTTCCCACTGCGTGTGGCATCAGTTGGGGTCAGAGGTTAGATGGGCACATATACAATAGGCATTAAGTCCATGATCTGAAATATGAAAATACAATGAACACAATCCACCAACGTATATACATTTGAGATGCTATTTACAGATCTTGTCACAAATTCTCTGCATTCATGTCACTAAAAACACAGGACAGTGCAGACTACAGAAAATAAACAGAGACATAAGATAATCTCTCCGTCGCTGGCATATCCAGCAATGACTGTCAAGTGAAAATATCGGGTGTAGCTGTGGCCTCTAGTGTAACCTGGGGGACCTACAGTCATCAGAGCAGGGGTGCTGAAACCAAACATTTTGGGTCTCTTTGCGCAAGTTTCTTAAAGCGGAGTATGTGGACCGTTTCTTACAGAGGGAACTGATTAAAGACAATGTGTTTTATTTACCATTCAATAGATTAACATCAGTGCATTTCAATCACAATAAATGTTCAGTCTTGCAAAGTGTCCAACAATCGTCAAACAGCCACAAAAGGCCAGGTTAACAGTGCAGGCCTATTGATATGCCCAGAAAGCATTGCAGAGTATGATCAACACACTGTCCGTTTTCCACAGGACATAATACTCTTGTTCTCCCGTGGCATCGCCAGCAATCACACAGCAATAGAAAACATGGCAATGAACACAGCCACAAGGCTATCAATGCCCAGCCCCTGAATTCAACCAGCTGCACCTGACAGGTGAGAGTACAGAGTCCACCATTTACATCAACAGTAAAAGGAGCAGGGCCTCGTCCCATTAGTGGAATTGCTGGTCATTTTCTTGCGGTTTCCTGCAGCCTAGCCATTAATGGTAAGTGATCGAACCAGTCCTACTGATTTGGCATTTAGCCGGAACGCCGGAATGGCTGAAGGACACCCAGACATTCAAGGAATTTGGCCGGCCCTGTACTGTATGCCCAGTGGGCCCTGTAAAGTTGGAGGATAGGCAAGCCATTGTGCCGCTTATGCACGGAAACCAAACGCCATTTATGTCGATTTCATGTAGGGTACTTCCTGTTGGTCGGCTGGCTACCTGAGCAGTCATGGGGGCTGCACGCTCTAAGACTGGTTGTTTTCAGAGAACAAACTGATTTGACAGGGGGACAGCTTCTGCTGTGTGGAGGGGAGGAGGGGTATGGTGACAAATACACTTCCCAGAACGATCACAACTGCTTTCTCCCATGCACGTACACACACACACACACACACACACACACACACAGGAACACACAATTTACCATTTCTACTGCAATTCTGGACCTTAGTCTGGGTCACAGGACCTGATGCCATGGAGGGAATTAGTTCGAACTAATGATGACCAAGACATCCAGGTGACCTAATTAATCAATCGAGTACAATGTAAGAGCAAAAACCTGCAGACGCTCGGCTCTCTGTGGAACCGGTTTGACCCGTGTGGCCTGGGTCTTGCAGACAGTGCATCATAAGCCGGTCCAAGAGAGACGGAACAAGCAATCCGTCACATGGCCGGTAGTCTGCAGTCGCGCCCCAAGACGGGATGCATTTCACATTCTCTTACACACATCTCAGTGTGTCAACCAATGAAGCCCTGTATAAAGCCGTGAAAAACAAACCCGAAAGAAACATACATGGGTAGTAGTATATGAGATATGAGAAATAATCCATGGCGCAGTATAATGTCTCAAAACAATTCCTATAAATGAAGGGCCAGTTCACTGCGCAAGTTTCAATATATATAATGTTTGTATCCTAATATCAGAAAACGCACCTGAAGCACCTCACCCAACGATGGCAGAAAAGGTCCTGGGTCCTCTAACTCGCCGAAAAATATATTTTAGCTGCTCAAACAAGAGTGAAAGTAAACCATTGTGTGGGACGCGGGGCATTGGGATGAGTTACTTTAACAGAATGAAATATGCTTTCTAACTGTGCAGAGGCTGATTTTTAGTGTTTAGTAACGTGACCAGTGTTATAGAAGATGTAGGTTGATACTGCCGCAGGCAGCCGCAGGCGAGATAGCTCCCCGTCTCCCGTCTTGAGTTAGATCCACACTTCATAGTCATGTGATTCACCGAGAATCCAGTAACATACTAGTCATTTCCAAACCGCCACACACTGTAATCAGACTGTGTACCGCCTTGACGTGAGCCTGGGGACCGAGGCTGTATATGGAGTAACAGCTGATCCCCCTACGATGTTTAGGAGGCAATACAAAAGCACTACGCCACACCTGCCACCTTGAGAAACACCTCACACGCAGGTAGGTGAATCATCGATACCGTGGCCCCGAAAAAAACCAATGATTCCTTCTGCTGTCCAGTGTAGTCGTAAACGTAAATCTTCCAGTTAGGAATGAATAGGCCATGTAATCATGTGTAATTAGGCAAGGACAGACATCTGGAGGCCGCAGGGCTGTGGACTGTGCTACGGTTGGACTGAGGTGAGATTCATCTAGCCCACTGAAACTGGTGGAGTGACGTTGTTTAAAATATTATACATTTTGAAGTTTTTGGAGTGCCAAAATATGAAATGCACACAAACACACACAAACACACACAAACACACACACACACACACACACACACACACACACACACCTCATTCGCGGTAGACCAAGGGGCGACAGGCAAGGTAAGTGTTAGTCCAGTAACCAAAAGATTGCTGGTTCAAATCTCAAAGTCAATGTGGTGATCTGTCAATCTGTCCAGAGCAAGGCACTTATTCTTGTTTGACCCAGGATCCCTGTTGACGATAGCCTCACATGACTCAGCGTGACTCAGCTTCCATTGTCAAGCCACTCTCTCCTCAGCAAATGCGAAAAGAAAAATGTCCATTTCACACAATGCCCCGTTGATTTACAGTACACTGCACTACAGGTGGAGGTATTTAGAAAACATCTAGCAACAGGAAGAGAGCCATTCCATTCATGGAGGATCATTTCCTGGTATAATGGTCTGGCACGATTCACAGCATGTGATGCAGCTTCACCACGCTTCTCCCTCACTCACTCTGTGGTACATAAACCAGTTGTACACCAATACACAGCACAGTCTTCCTGAAGGTGGTGATTATCAATTTACTCAAAGTCAAGACAATAATAGTAAAACGTAATGTGAGTTTTCCAATTTGAAAAGCAATTACTATAAATCCCATGCAGAGCCAAGGGTAACATTTATATATTGGGGAAACACTGATTACGTTTCATTTTGTTTTTAAATGCCGGCAATATTGTCTTTGTCAGTACTTGGTCTATTGAATATGTGCTTTTTAAATACCTCAGGAGACCTATGAGGTATTTATGTAGTTCCTACATGGTTACTTCCCATGTAGGAAACTTTGTGTTGACGCTAGAGACTTTGTTTAGCCCAATGACAATTGGCTGACATGTGGCAGAAGAAACAAGCGTTGCAGTTCAGAGGAAAGCAGGGAGTTTCGTCAGTGACTTTCATCTGCTTTGTCTGATCATAGGCTTTTGAGGAGGTTTTTATTAAGGCATATCCATTCATATTCAAGTTTTTCCAAGCATGGAAATGGCAAGATCAACTCTGTTTTTTCTTTCTTTTTATCAGAGCACCCAGATTTAGGAAATCCCATTCACCAGCTTGATCACGTGCCCATTTTAACCAGTTGTGCTCTGTAGAAATAAAATCTGCTTGTATCCGAAATAGCAATAAAAGGCAATATATCAGAATTATCAAGTTGTACTTATCATATACAGTGGTGTGAAAAAGTGTTTGCCCCCTACCTGATTTCTTATTTGTTTGCATGTTTGTCACACGTAAATGTTTCAGATCATCAAACAAATTCAAAAGTCAAAGATAACACAAGTAAACACAAAATGAAGTTTTGAAATGAATGTTGTTATTATTAAGGGAAAGCACAATCCAAACCCACTTGGCCCTGTGTGAAAAAGTGATTTCCCCGTACAACCTAATAACTGGTTGGGCCACCCTTAGCTGCAACAACTGCAATCAAGCGTTTGCGATAACTTGCAATGACTCGTTTACAGCGCTGTGGAGGAATTGTGCCCACTCATCCTTGCAGAATGGTTGTAATTCAGCCACATTGGAGGGTTTTTGAGCATAAACTGCCTTTTAAGGTCATGCCATAGCATCTCAGTGGGATTCAGGTCAGGACTTTGACTAGGCCACTCCGAAGTTCTCATTTTGTTTTTCTTCAGCCATTCAGAGGTGGACTTGCTGGTGTGTTTTGGATCATTGTCCTGCTGCAGAACCCAAGTTCGCTTCAGCTTGAGGTCACGAACAGATGGCCGGACATTCTCCTTCAGGATTTTTTGGTAGACAGCCATTTAAATGGGACAGCCAGTTCCATTTACCACAGCAAGTCACCCAGGTCCTAAAGCATGAAAACAGGCCCAGACCATCACATTGCCACCAGCATATTTTACTATAGGTATGATGTTCTTTTTCTGAAATGCAGCGTTACTTTTACACCAGATGAAATGGGACACACACTTTCCAAAGAGTTCAACTTTTGTCTCAACAGTCCACAGAGTATTTTCCCAAAGGTCTTGGGGATCATCAAGATGTTTTCTGGCAAAAATTAGACAAACCTTAATGTTCTTTATGCTCAGCAGTGGTTTTAATTTTGGAACTCTGCCATGCAGGCCATTTTTGCCCAGTCTCTTTCTTATGGTGGAGTCATGAACACTGACCTTACCTGAGGCAAGTGGGGTCTGCAGCTCTTTGGATGTTGTTGTGGGGTCTTTTGTGACCTCTTGGATGAGTCGTCGCTGCACTCTTAGGGTAATTTTGGTCGGCCGGCCACTCCTGGGCAGGTTCACCACTGTTCCATGTTTTTGCCATTGGAGGATAATGGCTCTCACTGTGGTTCGCTGGAGTCCCAAAGCTTTAGAAATGGCTTCACTTTATCAGTGACTCCTTGATTGAGAACAGGTGTGTCAGTAATCAGGCCTGGGTGTGGTTAGAGGAATTGAACTCAGATGTGATGAACCACAGTTGAGTTGTGTTTAACAGAGGGGTCAATCACCTTTTCACACAGGGCCATGTGAGTTTAGATGTTTTCCCTTATTCTACAGAACAACAACATTAACTCCCACAGCTATGCCGATGATACTCAAATATATATGGCTCTCGAACTGTAAGACAACAGCTCAATAGACTCTCTGTGTCACTGTATAGAGCACATAAATACCTGAATTAACCAAAATTGTGTACAATTAAACCAAGATAATTGTGTTAGGCAAAAAAAAAGAACAATTATTAGTAAAGAGCTGGATTCTCAGGCCTTTAAAACCAGGGATCAAGTGTGTAATCTTGGTGTTCTGATAGACTCAGACCTCACATTTAACAGTCATATCAAATTGGACACCAAAACAGTATTCTACCGTCCAGAATCAAAAGCCCAGTGTCCCAAAAAGACCAAGAGAAGCTCATCCATGCTTTTATCTCTAGTAGGGTTGACTACTGTAATGGCCTCTTAACTGGACTCCCCAAAAACTGGACTGGAAAACAGCTGCAGCTCATTCAGAATGCAGCTGCTAGAAAGTTAACCAGGACCAAGAGGACAGAGTACATCACTCTTAAACCTTTGCATTAGCTTTCAGTCAGTTACAGAATAGACTTTAAAGTGGTGCTTCTAGTTTATAAATCTCTGAATGGTTTAGGACCCGAATACATTTCTGATATGTTTGAAGAATATAAACCGAGCAGGGCTCTTAGATCCATGAACTCAGGTCAACCCAGAGTCCAAACTAAACACGGAGATCTGTGCATTTAGAGGTTATGCTGTGCACAACTGGAATAAACTACCAGAAGACTTTTTTAAATCCAGGCTAAAACACTTCTCTTTTCACGTGCCTATGACTGAGCTCTTAAACTTAACCACACCGTGAGCCTTATTGCTTCCTATGTTTTTTATTACTTAAACTTAACTGACAGCTTTTATAGCTTCCTATGTTTTTATTAGTTTTATTAGATCTATTTTCTTATTCTATTCTTTATTATTATACTGTATTTAATATTTATCTTTTTGATTCATTTCATTTTTAAATGTATATACTGCCATCTTTTATCAATCATAATGCAAGTTCTGGTGCTATCAGAGGAATAACTTCTGTGTAAATGTTACAATCTCTGATGTATGAATTGTGCTAAATAAATAAACTTGCTTGCATGCTTAAAAGAAAGCTTTTATAGCTTCCTATGATTCAATCACGTCTTGTTTTATTCTATTTCTATTTTCCTATTCGCAGTTTGATTATTATACTGTATTTCATATTTCTCTTCTTGATTTATTTTGTTATTAAATGTAAATTTTAATATTTTCTACCAATCATAATGCAACAAAGGATATAATCAGAGTTAAAAAAAAAAGTTATTGTGCTGCTGTTTAGACATCGATGTAGGGTATTTTCTCACAAAAGTACTGATGAGGTTATCCAAGCGCTGGAGCGTGAGGATTGAGATACCTGGGTGGTACAGTGAACAGTTATGTTAACTGTAATTCATTGAGGGTGAATAAACAAAACATGTACAGACATGGCATAAATGTCCTCCTGGTGAGATCCAAGTAAGACATTGATGCAATGGATATCTCACATAGGGACTGACAGGTTCATCCTAGAATCAAAATGCGAGGATTGAGATACCAGGGTGTTGAAGTTCATGCAGTCCCCCTGGAGACAGCTGAGCTAGAGATACCGGGTGTTGAAGTTCATGCAGCCCCCTGGAGACAGCTGAGCTAGAGAAATGTAACAATCTGACTGTTTTAATTCTATTGCATTTGGTATTTTTATTTTCACTCTAAAGCACATTGAATTGCTTCTATGTATGAATTGTGCTATGTCATTAAACTTGCTTGCTTGCTAATATTTAAATTAGTTTGATGATCGGAAACATTTAAGTGTGACAAACACAAAGATTGTCATAAAGATTGTCAGACTGTGGTCGTTGAAATGGCTTACAGTTATTATGAACGATGACTCAGTTGGAGGAAGAAAATGACATGTGCGGTTATTATTCAGCTTTGTTCAGGAAAATACCTAATTCAGTGGTCCAAAATCCTTTTCAGTTACTGACCACCTAGTGATTATTCTCCTGCACTGACATGTATTATACCAGTAGGCTGATTGTCTCATGAGTTCTCAAACACCCCCAGGTGTTCTAGTACCCCTGGTTGGGTACCACTGATCTAGTTCACCCGCTGTTCCCTCTTCACACTCAATCGTTAAGGAGCTCTTTACATTTTTTAATATTTTGTCCCTTAGTCGATTCACACACAAACACATTTTGTCTGCTTTCTCGTTAAAGACAAGGCTGAGAACACCCCTTAGTGGTTTTTAAGAGTCATCTGAAGTGCCTGAGCAGTAAGCTGGATACTGCAGAGAATTTTCTCCCACTTGTTTCCTCTCATTTCTCCATCTATAATAAACTCAGTCTTTGCTATTCTTAATCTCCGTCTCTATTATTCTACATCTCTGCATTATAACTTCCTCTCATTTCCCTCTCTCTCCCCTTCTTTCTCTTGTTCCTTCTTTTCTCTTTCCTTTCCTTCTCCTTCCTCCCTTTGTCTTTTATAACACCCCTTTCTCTTCTCCCCAGGTGTTGATAGTTTTGTCACTCTACTGTAAAAGCACAATTAAAAGCCAATCTTCCAAAGGCAGTAATTATAACACGCAACAGAGTTGACGTCTGGCATCAGACTGTGAACGCTTGTCTTGTAAATGTCACCTATCTACAGGAGAGAACACACACACACCTGTCAGAAGAGTGGGGCTCAGAGAGAATGACAGGTGAAGTAAGACTAGAACAGCTTAAAAGGAGACATGGAGTGCCAAGTCATTTGCAGGTGTGTAGCTTGGCAAGTATTTCACTGCACGGTGCCTACAAACTCAAACCAAAGTGTGTGTGTGTGTGTGTTAGTTGTAACTAGTATTGTTAATGCAGCAAATGTCGGATTGTATTTTGGACACTTTAGTCACAAGACGGTAGTTGACACTGAGCTAAATTGGTCATTCAAACCAGGTCTTTTTGGAAGCCAAATCTCTGAAAAACAATGGAGAATAGAAAAAACCAGACGCAGTTCATCTGGTGGTTGGTTTATCTTCAATCTGGTGGGTGCCAGCTTTTACATGTATGGAAAATGTTCCAGATGCAAAATTGAGCCTTCAGAAAAGGACACTACTTTGCTCAGGAGAAAAACGATTTTATCTACTCCAGGGATCCAGGACAGAATAGAAAAACACAGCGAACTCAACTCCTCAAATATGCTACACGGATGCTTATAAAGTTCCCTACGAACAAAGATGACCCGGTGGAGGTGACCTGAATGACTGGGGAAGGCGCTGCTAGGCTTCATTTGAGAAACCATTCAGCCATCTCTAGGCAGCTACGGCACCCAATGCCAAACGCATTATCTTCATGAGACGTTTGGCTTTCCTGAATGTGGAGTGGATTTATGCTGTTACAAGACCGGCCCACCTTCTGAACACATGCAAAGCTGTAAGGAAACGACACTAAGGGGAGTTAGCCAGAGACTCCATCCTGAATTACAGCGGAGAAAGGTCCAACTGGCAACAGACCGTGAGGGCAGTCTTCTGGGCGTCAGGAGGAAGGCCAGTTCTAAACTGGACACTAATGCCATCAGGCAGAGGAGTCTGGTCAGACGTTCACGGCTGGACGAAAGTGTAGCTCAAATGGCCGCCTGTAATGCCACTGTGGCCCACTATTGTGTCGTCCTGGGAGCTTCTGATGGTCTTAATGGAAAATCTCTTCTGGCTTTAAGTGAAACTCTTCTGGCTTTAACGCCACCCGACACCCACTGCTGCCTAGCCTTTAGAACTAAGCAGGGTTGGTCCAGGTCAGGGGCCGGATGGGAGACCACATGCTGCTGAAAATGGTGCTGGAGGGCCAGTAGGGGGCAGTCTTTGCTTTGGTCCACACAAGTTATCCAAATTCAAAAGAGGAGCGAATAAGATATTGCCCTGCATGGTGTTTTTTCAGATTGGACTACAAACAGGAGTCTTGATTCCCAGTGGTTATTAAAGACCGCGTGGCATTTATCATAACAGAAGACTCAACCCATGTGTCCGGTTGTCCTTTCCAATATGGCCCTCATAATCATCCCCAGCCTCGATGCATTTTAAACCAGGTGCTTTTTGTATCCTTTAGTGTTGATGCGCATAACGACCTTCGCAATGTCTGAATCCTATTTGATTGCACGTGGAGTCTCTCTGTGTGTGTGTGTGTGTGTGTGTGTGCGTGTGTAAGGGGGTGGAATCTGTGTGTTTTTGTGTGAGTGTGTCTAGGGGGCTGGAATCTCTTTGTGTGTGTGTGTGCATGTGTGAGCGGACTGCGTGGGTGTTCGGGGGCACGCTTCTTTGGGCGTGTGAACATTAAAGGACAGAATCACAGTCTAAATCAGTAGCTATCTCAGGAAGTAAATGAGCTATTGTGGCGCGTCTTGCATTCGGGTGCATTTAAAATTTAATCAAAATGTAAATCGTTGTAATTTGCAAAATGCCATAGCTGTATACAAACTAAATTTAATAGTTATTTACCAACATCTACTATAGTTCATATTGATGAAGTGCATTATGTATAATTCACAATGAAAATAGCAGAGCTGTGTTTTGTGATGTATGTAAAAATTCAGTTGTATTATGGCACTGTGCAGTAAAGTTATTAATATTGGATAAAGGTCAGACAATAAAGACATTCATTTTGTATGGGATTATAATGTTATGCAGTGTTCTTGCTTTATGACAGACATTGGTGCGATGGTTAGAATGATAACCTATTTCAATGAATGCCTGTTCTTCAGAGTTTTGATACAGTTTTCATTCCCAGTTATACATAAGCCTCAATGAAGTAATATCATATTGAATACATAAAAATCTAAATTAATAAATACGTACATAAATATAAAACAAAAAATATAAATAAAAGAATATAACATAACACAGCAGGAACAGAGAGGTTACTTACCTGATTTAAAATACAGTTGTGCTCATAAGTTTGCATACCCTGGCAGAAACTGACATTTTGGCACTGATTTTGAAAATATGACGATCATGCAAAAATGCTGTTTTTTATTGAATGATTGTGATCATATGAAGCCATTTATTATCACAGATTTGTTTGGCTCATTTGTAAATCATAATGGTAATAGAAATCTCCAAATGGCCCTGATCAAAAGTTTACATACCCTTGAATGTTCGGCCTTGTTACAGACACATGTTGATCCAGACAGATGAAAATGTCAAATAAAGGTGAATTTCCCACACCTGTGGCTTAAAATTGCTATTAGTGTCTGTGTATAACTAGTCAATGAGTTTGTTAGCTCTCACGTGGATGCACTGAGTAGGCTAGATACTGAGCCATGGGGAACATAAAAGAACTGCGTAACAAGATATTGGAACATTTTAAAGCTGGAAAAGGATATAAAAGTATATCCAAAGCCTTGCAAATGCCAGTCAGCACTGATCAATCACTTATTAAGAAGTCGAAAATTCTGGGATCTCTTGATACCAAGTCAAGGTCAGGTAGACCAAGATTTCAGACAAAACTGCCAGAAGAACTGTTTGGGATACCAAAAATAACCCACAGGTAATCTCTGGAGAAATACAGGCTGCTCTGGGAAAAGATGGTGTGGTTGTTTCAAGGAGCACAAGACGACGATACTTTAACAAAAATGAGCTGCATGGTCGAGTTGCCAGAAAGAAGCCTTTTCTGCTCCAATGCCATAAAAAAGCCTGGTAACAATATGCCTGACAACACCTTGATACGCTTCACAGCTTCCGGTCTGGTACCTCACCCACAACGAGCCAAACAGACTGGTACCTCACCCAGGACGAGGCAAACAGACTGGTACCTCACCCAGGACGAGCCAAACAGACTGGTACCTCACCCAGGACGAGCCAAACAGACTGGTACCTCACCCAGGACGAGCCAAACAGGCTGGTACCTCACCCAGGACGAGCCAAAAAATGTCCAAGTCAAGATGAGTTCATTTACCATCAACTGGTCACTACCAATTATTTGACGAATAAGCATAAAAGCACCATCCAAATATTTGAACAGAACCACCTGCCCCTCACTAACTTTGAACAGAACCGCCTGCCACTCACTAACTTTGAACAGAACCGCCTGCCACTCACTAACTTTGAACAGAACCGCCTGCCCCTCACCTAACTTTGAACAGAACCGCCTGCCACTCACCTGACTTTGAACAGAACCGCCTGCCACTCACCTAACTTTGAACAGAACCGCCTGCCACTCACTAACTTTGAACAGAACCGCCTGCCACTCACTAACTTTGAACAGAACCGCCTGCCACTCACCTAACTTTGAACAGAACCGCCTGCCACTCACTAACTTTGAACAGAACCGCCTGCCACTCACTAACTTTGAACAGAACCGCCTGCCACTCACTAACTTTGAAGAGAACCGCCTGCCACTCACTAACTTTGAACAGAACCGCCTGCCACTCACCTAACTTTGAACAGAACCGCCTGCCACTCACCTAACTTTGAACAGAACCGCCTGCCCCTCACTAACTTAGCTGCTGATGAAGTATGTGATGAATAATAAATGCCGCTAAATGCAGTGGCCTGAGGGAACACGACTCATTCACTCGGAAGAACAATAATTCCGGCACAAATACCTGGTCTAGAAAACATGAAGAATCAAACGAGTGTGGCTGGCTTATTGGTGAAACTATAATTAATTGTAGAGTATACAGTATTTAATGTACACTATACAGTATTTAATGTACACTATACAGTTGTTAATGTACACTATAATTGACACTATACAGTATTTGCCAACACCAAAGGAACTTGAACTGTCCTAATGGTCCCATCTGTTTCTAAAAACTCTTACAAGTAAATATATGAAGCTTCACTTCATTTTCTGCCGAGTCACTCACGCACCCACACTACAACTCAAGGGTTTCCAGTTAAACACAAAACCTGACAGACAGAGAGGTGAGACGGGTAGTATCACTGACAGCACGGATTCAAAGACCTTCACCTGGAAGAGGAAGTTAATGAGATTTTTCTACGTGTACAAAACCTATGCAATATTGATAAATGAGGCCTCCAGGATTCAAAGTTAGCTTTTTGAGGTTCTAACCGACGCGCTGCACTTCCCCTCCACGTAAATCCGCATTCGGCGATCAACGTCAACGCCACCGACGCAGAATTTGCACATCCGTCACGGGTGATATTGGCATGTGTATTGGGCACGGTTCAACATTCAATTCAGTCGTTTACATGTGCCATCTGAGCGACTGGGTCGCAGTGGTTTTGGTGCCATTGTCCACAAGACTCAACAGTAGAAAGGTTCTGAGGAAAATACAGTGTGGATTTACAGAGTATAGAACGCATGTGAATGTACAGAATGTATAGCACTAGTCATTCAGCAGATGCTCTTATCCAGAGTGACTTGGATTTAGCAGACACTTATTAAGATAGTTTGTCGGAAGACTCTGCCACTCAGTTGTAATAAGTACATCCCACAGGATGAAGTAGGTATCAGCAGAGTCAGTGATTGAAGGAAGCCGATACAACTAGCAAACAAGCATTAGCTCACGACTACGAGGGGGTGGGCTGTCAAAACGTAAAGAACGCAGAAAACGCAGCGCACTTTTCCTGGTTACTAAGGACCGAGAGAGGAGATGAGCAGAATGTGACTTTATGAAAGCTTGGGGGGGGGGGGGGCCACAAGAGGACTACAGCACTGGATTACTGTACATCCCAATGTGATAGCCTATTGTTTACGCCATCAGATCACATTCCTACACATGTGTTATTACAAAGCATTATGGTGACCCACATAGCGGCAGTGCCTGATATAAGCTGGTTCAAGACTATTTTGGTGCG
>JACXGJ010014845.1:0-14290 GCA_016801105.1 Esox niger
CAGACACACAGCCAGACACACAGCCAGACACACAGCCAGACACACAGCCACAGAGTTGAGAATGATGGATTTGACAGGAGGAGATGTCGGAACACAATCGAACAATCACCATCAGGAATAAACATTCGGAGCGAGACTCTGCCTCTGACTACCCTCACCAGACATCCGTGATGCGCTCCCTCCAACATCCCTACACGTTTTTCTGTGCTGATATTCACAAGCATGTCCACTATTCCCATTGGTTATCCTCACACAGCCCAAACCACCCACAGACCCTCCTGTCCATCACACACAGGGGTCGCAGACCTGAAATCCTAAGATGCCCAACGACAGCCAGGGACTTCTGAGACTACATGCAAATGTTGAATCATCTAATGGAACGTTGTCCCTCAAAAACAAGTGCCAAGCTCCGTCTGTGTTTGGCTTTAGGGGAATATAAATATGGAAATGTGAGACAGCACAAGGACAACAGCAGTAATTGAATGAGTCAGCTGTGGTATAGCCAAAGCAGGGGCTCTGTTACCAAACAACAGTGATAGTTCCTCACAGGGGAAATGCTGCTTCATTCCTGGCTGGGTACAACGAGAAGCCCTCTCAGTGGAAATCCCATTTCTTCCTCTGAAGTGAGTGCTACATGTTCTTTTACTAGTATAATAAAGGATGTGACATCATTTCTCCACGGAGTATATACGATGAAGGATAAGAGTTCTTCCACTGCTGGGACCTGCAACATCAGTCCAACAGGGTTCTGGGATTCATTCGGGCGTTGAAGCATCTCCCCGCCCCCTCGGATGCCCCCTCAAAACAAGCCACCCCCTACTTCACACATCCATATTCAGGCCCTGGTGTTCCACACATCCAACCACTCACTTCAACCTTACCTGGATCTGTTCTTGTGTCCACTGGTCCAGGTTGACAGATTTGACTCTAGAAATGTGGACTCCCAGGTTCCTATGGATACCAGCGCAGCGGATACACATGAAGACCCCCAGGTTCCATGATGCCCACCGAGGACCTAGACACACACACACACACACACACACACACACACACACACACACACAGTCAAGTTCTCGCTCCAGCCCAGAACTAACACACAGATTCATTCAGCTAAGCCGGATCCAGACTGAAGAACATTGATAAGCTGATTAGTCAGAACCCCAACCACTGACTGACTGCACATACAGACCGACAGGCAGCCCTGGAGCCTCAGCGACTGACAGAAGATGTCTCCAACTCAGGGAGACAAGCAGCGGAGCGTGAAATTAAGGCCCCTACTGTCTACCCGTGGACATGGCAAGAAGTGTGTGTGTGTGTGTGCTACAGGGAAGCCACTGGCTGTCGAGGTAGAAGACATTTCTCCAGAAAACGACTGGCCGTCACTATAGCTTCCTACTCCTCACCATTGTTCAAATAAAATCAATGACAAAGTGCTTGAGGACCAGGTGGCGGAGGGGATTAAAGATGAGCTCAACCCCTGATAGAAGGCTAGACGTTGTCATCGTGGATATAGGATCAGACAGGCCTGCTGATGTTAATTAACTGTCCTCAAACCTCCCCCTGGGGACCCCCTGACATGTAAATTAGATGACATACCCAAACATGGGCCTGACGACGAGTTGGAGTAGATCAACTGAACAGGGTGAGCTCACTTCGGAATACATGAAACGGCAGAGGGTGTTACAGTGAAAAAGTGTGAGAACCATGGCAATAGAGCATAAGAAAGCATTTAAGACCTGACCCTAGACCCGTTATTGGTTGAAGGCCTCCACTACCACCGCTGCTGCCAGCAAACAGTGCTCTGTTGCACTCTATTGGTGGCTGGTTGCAGTGCAGCATGTTCCCGTTACATTACTGTTTCAGTGTAGATCCATAGTCTCCAATATCTTTGTGTATTCGTTTTTTACCATTTGGTATGATTCACTCTGATTAGAGGAAGGAAACTATTTGATTAGCATTTGATATGATATACTGACATCTCTTGTCATGTGGCATCCGTTTTCCATTGCAAAATATGCTACTGCTGGGGTTGAGCCTCTGACCTGATTATTTTGAGCTAAGCCATTAAGCAATTGAAATAGTTACATTAATGACAATATTCCAATTCAGCAAAATCCTCACGGATATTTTTAATTACTAAGCAACATCAGTCGACAAAACGAAACGTGTTCTGTGGCATTCATGAACAACAGAAAGTACAGGGCTGAGAGATTATTAGTTTGCACTAACTTGATTATTGGCACCACCTGCTGGTGATTTGAGGCATCACATGTACTCCAGAGGACAGATAGGAGGGCTGTTTACAGCCTTATGTTGAGAGTCGATGCATATATTTAGTAGAAACACTTATTGAATGGCCTGCCAGAGTCACTTGTAGAATATCCGACCAGGCATTGTTAATTAAGGCTTACATATATTGTTAAGTAAAGGCAAACATCCAGAGACAAAAAAAAGGTTCTGAGCCTCCAGCTACATGGAGAAGCAGGGTTTCAAGAAGTCAGGAGAGACCCAGAGAGAGAACTAACTACTTGATACACTAAAACACTGTAACAAGGGATATATCCTTGTTAAATTTGCCCAATATTTCAAACTGATTTTGCTTCCCAGCATATCTGTGGCATTCATTTTACAGTGGTGCTCCAGCATGGCAAATAAATCCACCACAGCAAGAAAAGATGAAAAATCCTCACATTAGCTTTTGGTTAGATACACAAATGGTATTTTGTTGTAATATAAATAATCAGTCAAATTCCAACACTGTTTTTAGGTTATTGAGCTCCCGGTACTACTATATTCATGGGAGACTTGAGAAACACAGAGCACACTGTCCTCCTAGTCAGAACCAAGCACATGACCCAAGCACAATAACCAGACCAGTCACACCAGCATCTTCAGAGAGTGTGCACAGTCTTGAGTTGGGGACAGGGAAGGAAAGCGAGCAGCAACAACATGGACAGTACCCCAGAGCAGATTATTAAATTCCAAGCACAAGATACTTTTTCCCTGAAGGTCTCTTGAAGCCAGCAGTTCATACTAAGTAAAAACCACTGAGATTTTCAATGTTTGCCTGAGTTAAAACTGCAACTACTATCAATGATGTAAAATGACTACAGGAGATTAAGATACTTGGTTTGCGTGTGGTGGCAGACAGCAAGTGCATTTGTCTCTGTTACCACGGTTTCCTTATCTGTGATATTTTGGCTGGAGTAGACTCGGCTGAGGTCACAAGATGTTTTGTAAATTAAATAACAAGATCCCACGTTACTTGTTACTAGAAATACTTGAATCATTTTCTGCATCATTAAACAGCATAGCCTATTCTTTTGTTATGTGTTTTATGATGTAACGTGATGAGGGTTCGGTAGACTGACTCACCTCACACATTTGCTGGTGAAACCAAAGTTTACTTGACGCCCTGCTTAAAAGACTTCAGTGCTTTTAAGGCAGAAAACTATGTCAGAGCATTACATTTTCAGAAACACATCTAATTTAAAGAAATGACTCATTAGCTAATTAAACCTTGCACAAAGACCAACAACGGCGTATTTAAATGTATTTAACTCTTGAAATTGCCTTACCTATCGGAATTACATTCATAGAACTTTTGTATAATTGAATTTACATTCATTGAAATAAGAAGCATCACAGAGCCAAAACATTGGCAGCATCTGACTGTGAAATCAGAGTATTGGCATAGGTAGTGGACTAGAAGACTGTTCTTACCAGTGCATACCTAATAAACAATAGCACATTGGAAAACGACCTTGCCTTAACAAGAGAGGATAAAGTGGCTAATGCATAGACTCATTAAGAACGGTCTTGTAATCAAGTTACAGCCCCACCGGAAGACCCAGCTCTATAGAGAAAACATTATGTGCACGCTGCCCATAAAATGAAACACACTTGTTAAAGGACTACACTATTTAGGGACTAGTGACGGGAAGTTTGACTCTTTCTACGGACTCGGATCTGAGACATTCAGTTAAGTTTGATTCTTTTGAGTCATTTCATTCGAGTCAATAATGCCTACACCCTACACTTGATCTATTTTTCTCTGCGAATGTGAATCATGTTGTAGTAATCCGCTGTCAAACGTTCAAATGAATGATTCAATTAAACAAGTCACTAGAAAAAGGACTTGCGAGTCCCGAGTCCAGACTCGTTTGCGAACTGCACATCACTAAGGGCTTGTTTCCATTACGCTGCATGGCAAAGACATGTTATTTTGTTGCATACATCGATAGCTCGACCTTGAGACTCCACCTTCCGAGGTACAGTAGCGTGTGCCACTTTATGACAGTTTCACAAGTGCTATGACAATTAAGTAAGAGTTGTATCAAGTTTCTGTGCAGTGTACAGACACATCACTCGATTTTCCTGCAAATGACAGCCACAAACGCATACATTTAAACGCTATGGAAATAAATGCAGACTAAGATAAGTCCATCTAGCGTTTTATTTTCTCTCTCGTAATATAAACAAGCAGTTCTATGAGAGAAGTTGTTCTTCCATTCTTCCATCCATTTCCATCAGACACACAGACCCATAAAGAATTTGAAAACAAACCAAACGTTCACAGTTTCATGTGCAGTGTTGCGTTGAGAAATGGTCAACTACTGGAGCCCAAAACCTGTAAGCAAAATTAAAATTCATCTATTTTCTCTTTTCCCTCAAAAATATTTGCACACGGTTGTGAATGGCTATTATACTTTTGAAATGTTTGGGTATGTAATCTTGAGAAACAAAAGTGTATCATAAAGACAGAAATTTGTGAGTATATTAACCAAAGAGACCATAATAAGACAAAGATAAAACACTGTACCTTTCCTGTCTAATTTTGTAATATTCTTTTTTCATTATTGAGTATAATTTTCCATGTTCATTATTTAGCCTTTTTATTGACATACAGGCCAAATTATAATTATTGCAGCCAAAACGTGTTTTCTTTTGCAACTGCAGTAACCACCTATTCATGTTAATAAAGCACTTCTTGAATTGAGAGAACTAAAGAGAAATCGTAATGACTCAGGCTACTAAATAATTAATTACTGGTTGCCTCACCCACCCATTCTAAAATATACTAATGGTAAGTTATTCAAGGTTAAGACCGTCGGTCTGCTAAATGACAAAATGGAAACATGTTACTGTCCCAGCACAAGAGAGTAAGCTGGGGTGATAACACAAACACCCACACTGGTTAATTCTCATATGAGAAACATAATCCTGCTTTATGTAAGTGAGTTGACTGTACAGACGCAGAGACGCTGGCAAGCAGAGTAGAATTCCACATAGTAAAGCAGCTCAGATGAGTCACTAACTACACTAGGCATGCCAAAACCATAGTAACCGGTCCGCAAGACAATCATTACATTTATTTTACATTAAAAATTATTTTACCCATTTTTTTTAATGATATGCTATTATAAACCATTCACAGTACATTAGAGTGACGCGTTGTTTTGGGGAACATTCTACTAAAAACATTAATAATTTAATGATGAGATAAAATGGGAAGTAGAGGTAAAGGCGTTTTTACAACACGGTAAGCAGGAATCAAACCCACGCTGCAGTGTCGTACCTGCCCCTAGGACACAATGTACTGCTTTAATACACAGAATATTTTCCTTACGTTTAAACTGGTGCAAAATCCAGAACTGTGATTCGTCGCGATAAACAATTTGATGCTATACATTTTTGGACTTGAAAGGGAAAAATGCATATCTGTACGCAGCAATCGTCCAGTGTCTCAGGAGCAGCCATAACATGTCAGTTAGGTGTCACCAACACTGACGTGTCATCAACAGAAAGGAGGCGGCAGAGGCAAAGACAGGCTGAGAGACAGAAAGATGGTATAGTGCACGTCGACCTAGAATAGCTGGCTAGGGACAGGCCAAGTGAACAGATAGGTGTGGTTCCAGTCTGGGAGTGATGGACAGTGCGTCAGACTAGGTGCTATTAAGCTAACTAAAGCACTGAACTCGCCAGGTGGACAGAACAGAGCAAGCCAGGTGGAGCAGACACCGCACTGACTCTTAATGCTAGCAGGAGAATCCACGCCATCACTATCCTCAGCCAAAGTGTATACAATGTTAAGCTGCTCATGTCTCCGTCCTAACAACGGAAGTCTCTGTTCCTCTCAGCTGATTGTGATGCTTGCGCCACACCAAATAGATATATATAACATGTTCTAATTGAGAGATGTGTCAAAGCATACAGCCCACCTGTCAGGCCACAGTCTGGTTAAAAACAGCATAGCTTGTGTGAGTGTAAGAGAAAAGGAGAGAGGAAATAGAGGGGAAGACAGAAAGAGAAAGGGAAAAAGTGAAGTGCAACATGTCGGTTCCTGCTCGCATATTAAACGCGAGAGTGGGTGAAGCCAGAGTGCTGCAGGCCCGTGTTACTGCCGCATGACATCGCAGGAAGACTGCAGCAGAGAACAGATGTCTGACTGTAGAGAAGAGTTGACCCATAAGCCTGGTCTTACCACTAACTCCCCGGTCTGCAGTCCAGTGGTTCCCAACCAGGGGGACTAGGGCCCCTGGGGGTACATGGCCTCTCCACATGGGGGTACTTGAAAACACTCATGACACCATAGGCTTACTAATGGAATTAACATCAGGGGGTCCTTCAGGGTTACTCCAAGCAGTGCAAAATCTTTTGGGGAGAACAGTAACTGAAAAGGGTTGGGGGCCTCTGCTATAGTCCGTACAGAATAAACCCACCGACGGAAACTGATGCTCAGGTTTTCTCTTTCTTCAGCTCAGATCTCAAAGGCCTGAAAACCGGTAAAAGCATGATGGTGAAATCTGAAATGTAGGTGTGGAGCCTCTAAAACAAGAACACAAAGCTTCGCCCTATCTTTCTAGGCCATGTAAGGCAAAGTGAAGGATGCTGGATAATTTTCCTTTCCCATTGTGTGTGGACACTGGAGAGGTGGAAACCAGAGCCTGGGCAAGTAGATGAGGGGAGAGAAAGGGAGGAAAGAGGGAGACAGAGAGAGACTGTACGTGGAAAGGAAATACGCCACATTTTTGTAACAGTGCTGAAGACGCAATGCTTCTCATTTCCATCACATTGAATTGTCATTTTGCAGGCAGTGTTATCCAGAGTGACATCCAGATAGTGACATTCACCTAGCACCTAGCACCCCCCTAGGTGGGGAAAGCACACAACCCAATAGTAGTAAGTATACTCTAACCAAATTAAAGGGAGAGTTCAATACTAGATTCATGTGTGTGCAATTCCTTGAGGTGTCCTTGATGACCCATGGAGTCACTTCGCACAAGCAACAACCTCAGGCCCATCCTGGAATTAGCAGTGTTAGCATCATCCAAATGTAGGAAATGAAAGTGCATCCTGAGCCACAAAAGCTGCACTGCACGTGGAAACCTGTTCCACAATACTTCAAACCAAAAATTGGTTCTTACCTCAAAGAACTTGTCACTGTTGTATTCCCTTCAATGTAATCAATCCATGTTTTAACAGGAAAGGCAAGTGTCAACGTTATTTTGAAAATAAGCATTCACTAGTCACCCATGACATCACTGCCGAATGACAGAGGCCGTGTGTGCTAACGACAAAAAAATTGTCCCGTTTGAAGGCACCAAGTGCTCGTTTGAAGGCACCAAATTCTGCCAACTGTTTCATCAGTATGCAGTCAAAAGAACAAAACAATTATAGAGCAACATATTATTGAATTTAGTGAAGTGTTATTTGAGTGTAATGCAGCTTTGGTATTCATGAATTTGGACAATGCTAACATTGCTAATTCCAGGCTGGGACAGAGGTCAATCAGGGTGCTTGTTGTGAAATGACTCCATGGACCTTGAAGAACAACTCAGGGTAAGCAGAATTACCCCCAAATATGAATCTGGGTCAAACCAAACCTAAGTAACTATTAGTGCTAGAAAAAAGACAAAAGAAAATTGCAAACATTAGTTCAATTGAACAAGAATGTGGTGAAGTGGGGAAGTGGGGGGGTTTGGACAATTTCTGAAAAGGACCATGGACTCTGCTGTCCTGGTCTCCAGTACAGAGGTGCTCTGCTGTCCTGGTCTCCAGTACAGAGGTGCTCTGCTGTCCTGGTCTCCAGTACAGAGGTGCTCTGCTGTCCTGGTCTCCAGTACAGAGGTGCTCTGCTGTCCTGGTCTCCAGTACAGAGGTGCTCCCCGCTTGCTCGTGCACACGCACATGCACACAGTGGATACAGAGAGGTGGATGCAGTGAGAGAATTTACACACACAGTGCCCATGGGTGCAGATTGGGTGGTGCTATTTTACCTAATAAACATACTCTGATACTTACTCTTACCTGACTGAGCCATAATGCAATGCTTGCTTACATAAAGCAGGATTACAATTCTAAGAACAGGGGGAAAAAAGGACCGCAGATTAGATCTGCAAGATCTGCAGATTAAAACCAACCAAGAGGCATTACCCAGGCTCCTGGTTGCTAAGCTGAACGTTTTCACAAGGAGCATATGTGCATCGTTTTTAGATTTTTCTTTTTTTTAAAGAGTAGCCCTGAACATTTAAACTGACTGACATTTTGTTTTTCCTTTGTGTTCCTGCACTTCGGATTTGAAAACATACAATGATGTTATGATGTTTGATGCAATGTCCACCTACATCAGAAGAACCATTTAGAAACCACAGCATGTTTTGTTCATAGTCCCATCATTTCAGACTGATTGGTTTGTGATTTGAGACTTAGCTATAACATTATGTGTGCCAAAAATAACAATCTGGTACATTAAAAAGAAGAATCTAAGCATTGATGAGGTCAGCAATCTCAAACAAATAGTGGATTCTGAAAATATTCAGACCTCTTCACTTGTTCCACATTGTTTTACATTACTGCCTTATTCTAAAATGAATTAAGTTTGATTTTTTTATTCATCAAATCACTGTATACCATAGTGCCAAAGCAAAAACAGCTGAGCTCAGGTGTATCATATTTCCATTGATCATACATGAGATGTTTCTACAACTTCTCCACCTGCAGTAAATTCAATTGATCTGAAATGAAAAGATACACACGTCTGGATGAAGTCCAACGGTTGACAGTGCATGTCAAAAACCCAGCCATGAGGTTGAAGAAATACTACAAACCTTTTGAGAAACTCCCTGCATTTCCACCGCTGGAACCAAGGTCAAAAACCAGGAACCAGGGACTACATTTTACCCCCAAAACAGTCCCGGCTCAGAGGGTAGGACATTCCCATAGTACCTAAACTTTGGGGTGTAGTTCAAAGTGTTGAATCTTTCTGATTGGTCGAGTAGTAGAGGCTACTCACAGAAGTTTTCAACTGGCATTTTTAAAAATGTCCTCAGCAGAGTGACAATAAAGGAGTTATTAAAGCTACCAACTCTGCCAACTGTGATTACCCAGATATTAACTTCTGAACCATTTCTAAATTTGGTGCAAGTAGTCAAACGCTCCTACCTTGGAGCTCTTAATTTAATTTCAACTCTGTACTAATTTCAGTACGTTATTGGTCTCCAAACCGTATTGTTTGCCTTGTATTCAGACTTATGATACAAAAGCAGGGTGGATCATTTAAGAGACCAGGAAGCTAATTGTGGACTCGTTTCTCGTGTGCAGCAGACGGACACAGTCTTATATTCTGAGAGCAACCTAACGTAGATTTGGGATGATAAACTCCAAAGTGATGAGAACCAACATGCATTATCCATTCACATTAACCTCATTGAAGACGAAGTCCACGCCTTATTGTGTGGTTATGCTGAGGACCAAACATGGAATTGGAAACTGCGATCCATAAGGATGAGATGGACATGAAAATATCCTCCAAGTTAAGAGAGCTGAAACTTCAAAATAATGTCAAACGAGTTGTTATTTATACCTGTTTTGCACATTTAAATTTTGAACCTACATTTTTTGGGATAAATAAATTGTTGTGGAACCAAATGTGTGTATAGTAGCTCCTTGTGTAAATCCAAACAGAACTTCTAAACACTGTCTCGCTTACTGCTGACAATTTTTATTAAATCACAACAGATAAAGAACAAAAAAATCCATGCGCTTTGGAATCCGTCTCAGTCATCTCATGCTCAATCTCCGCAATAGCTCGTAAAATCCAATGACAGTCAACAGCAGCCCAACTTGAATCTCCTCCATGGTTACTGTGCTGTTGCAGTGTTGCTTTGTATGGGGTACATGCATACCTCAGAGTGAGAACATACGTCAGTGGACTCATTTGCCTAATCTTCGCAGGCCTTTAGACCACACGGGCTGAAGGAACACTATAGTTCCTTGACAAGAACTTTCCTGGGACTAAAAGTTCCGGGTATTTTTGAACGGCCAGACAGAAGTCTCTCCACAGTAAAAGGTATATGACAGCCTGCTTGGTGTGAGCCAAAAGGACTCAAACCATGCGAAACAAGATTATCTGGTCTGAGGAAATCATGATTGAACTCCCCATATACAGGTACGCCAAGCTTGTAGCTTCATACCCAAGATGACAAGGTTGTAATCGCTGCCAAAGGGTCTACAGCTAAGAAATAAGCAAAGGGGTTTGAATACTTCTATAAATTTGATATTTCTGAAAGTTTAATACACTTCCAAAAATCAGATTTTTCTTGGTCGTCATAGTAATGTGTGTAGATTTCTCAGGAAAAAATCATTTTAAGAATATGTTTATAACATAACAAAACATGGAAAAATTAAAGGGGTCTGAATATTTTCTGAATGCACTGTTGCTACATGGTAATTTTTCAGGTCCGAAAAAACAAATGTTCTTGACTGGCCAAGATGATTACCAATTGAGCATGCCTTGTACATGCTGAAAATGTCTTCACCTGAAGACAGATTGCAAAAAGACCCAAATAACCAAAAACTAAAGATGCCCGCAGTAAAGGCCAGAGCATCACAAAAAGAGATATTGCAGAGTTTAAGCAATCATTACATTTAATGGATGTGAACAAGTACTAAACATTAAAACTGTTTAAATAAGTTTTGCATACAAAATTGGGGGCAGTGTTCAAAATGTTCTGTAATTTCTGAAAGGTTTTTCTATGGATAAACATACCCTAAAATCTAAGCTGGCAGTCTACACTTTAACCCCATAGCCTTTGCGTCACTTTAAATTGAAAGTGCTGGAACATAGAAACCACCAAAAACCTGTCTAAATACTTGTGTACTTCATTGTAGGTTAACACTGGAAAATAATTGCACTATTAAAGCTAGAATCCAAAAATTCACCCAGAATCCCTTTACCTCCTAAAATCGAATATCAGGTTGTCCTGGCTTAGCAGTGGGTGAGTGTATCATGGCTGTATCCGTAGGGCAAGAAGTCGATAGTACAGCACTGTGCATCCCTCTGCAAGCTTGCCTCTTCAGCTAAGCAGGGCAGGTGCTGATAGGTCCCCTGTATTTGACACCAGATGCTGCTGGGAATGGGGTTGGGGAGCCAGCAGGGAGCATTCTTTCCTCCGGGCTGAAGATCAAGTGCACCAGGTCAGTGAAGCAAACACTGGCATGTGTAGAGGGGCCATCTTTGAGACAGGAAGATGTGTGTGTGATAAAAGTCTGTGGTCAGTAAGATCCAATACTACCTATCGTAAGTGTAAGGGTGTCGGCCATTGTGTACTGGCTACATTTCCAATCATAGCATCATGGCCACCTAGTTTCCAATGAATGTATGCAATGAGCTCTGGGTGGGAATGTCAGCTAAATCAATGACAAATTAAGTACAGTACTGGTCTGTCAACCAGTTTGGGCTCTTAGAGCTATGCAACAGCCATAACTTAAAGACATGCCAGTGAAACTAAATGAAATAGGGACACGTCATGCTGTCGACTGATCATTTCTCGTTTGGTGTGTCGACCATGAATTTTGCAGCTGATATTAAAACCAAAGTAAAGAACTGGCTGACCACGATTGATGCCGGGTAAATAGTATAAAAACACGTCATCGTGACGCAGGAGGCGTTTATTAATCACAGGTGGGTGGCTAGCTCGCTGAATCAAAACCTGTTTGACAGTCAGGGTTGTCAGCATTTTAGAATTCGCCCGTGACTTCTGTATTCTGGTAACAGTACAGTACTTGAGACTGATTACTATCAAGTGAGCATATAATGTTCTTGGACAACGTGTTTTCCGTTCATAAATAAATTACAGAGAGGGACATCGGAGCCAATACATTAACATGCTCAGTACGGTTAAACAATCGAGCTAGGCTAACAAGCTAAAAAATCTGTCAAATTGTATGACCGGTGTAGCTTGGCCAAGATCTGTTAGCTAGCTTGCTCTCGTTTACACTCAGCTACAAGGTAAACTCTGACTCCAGGGTGTGCGTCACGTTAGAATGTCGTATATGGAACACCATCACGTTTAAATTTCATCCAGAATATTGATGACATTAGCCAAAGGAAACCCGTTAGACCTGCCAGCATCACTGTCTAGATCCCAACAGCAGAGATTAGCGCGTTAGCCTACCTTTCGCCTCGCAGTCAGCGCAGTACTTGTTGTCGTCCTCGCGGAGCATTTTGGACAGAATGGCCTGATGCTGCTCATTCAATTTCTGGGCTTTTTCTCTCTCCGACCGCGTCGACATCGCTCCACAAGTTAAGGTGTTGCTACTGTACCCAAAAAGAAAACACTACTGTATCCTTTCCAACTATTTATTTAAAACGCGTTAAAAGAAAGACCATCTCTAGGTACATACGTCTTCCCTATGTGTAAGAAGTAGTACTAGGATTCTGATAGCAGCACTAACGATGACGTCACTTTCGTATGGTCATGAGGAAATCTTCAAAATAAAGGTTCTAAGTCAACGCATTGCAATGTGTATAATTTATTCAAAAGATAGTACAATATTTTTTTTATGTGTAAGTACGAAATCTTTCTGAATGAGAAGGAATCAAATACTTAATTCACTCATTAAAATGAATTAAAATGTTTGCATAAATTATTTTTCATTTTTTTCTGGATTTTTTGTTGTTATTATTCTCACTGTTCAAATAAACCTACCATTAAAATTACAGACTGATCACTTCTTTGACAGTGGGCAAACGGACAAAATCAGCAGGGGATCAAATACTTTCCCCTCACTGTATATATATATACAGTATATATATATATATATATATATATATATATATATATATGCCGTAATGGGGGAGGGTTTTTATCTAGACCAAATGAAATCCAAGTTGCTGTCATCATAATATTCTGCCCCTAGCAGAACGTTAATAGAAGTAGTGATGTGTTGTTCGCAAAGGAACAGCTCATCTTGTACGGCTCTTTTTAGGGAACGGAATCGCACGTTTATTTGACTCCGTGATTTTCTTACTTTTCAATCATGAACAACGATTATTTTCAGAATAGTTCCAGAAGCTTCTCTTAAGATTGCATATTTGCACTGCAAAATCACTACATGGGGGAGAGATCATTTCTTGACTTTCCAGTAGGTTAAGGTTAGATTAACAGACGCGGATGTGGATGTAAATCGGATACTCCGGTTTTAAGTATCCGATTGAGCGGACGCCAGAGGTGTGGGTGTAAATAGGGAAGATCCAACAGTTACACAGGCTTTCAATTGAGTTAATTGGACACTCATTTTCCAGCCTCGATGAGTCAGAAATATTCTGTTTCCAGTTGTCCCGAACTCATAACGCCGCAACCGAAGGGCGGCCCAGATGTGTGAGTTGTCTAGTTGGATAGGGGAGATCCAGGAGAGTAACCAAGGCTTTCAGTGCTGTAAATAGGATATTCCCAGCTGGAGCAGTGGCCCCCGGATTGCTTTTTTGCATTTTTGACTGGGGACAACAAACATTTGACAGAAGTTTTACTTCCCGGACACAATGCGCGGCAACTGTAGGGAGGCCGGAGATGTAATTGCGTAAACGGATACTCCCAGCCAGAACAGTGGCCCTGGAAGTGGAAAAGGTGCTTTGTGCAATGTAGCCTAGTGGAATTTAGATTAGCGTCATGCAGGCAACATTAGAGATTCCGTAGCAACAATAAGACTTCCGGTTTAAGGATTTTGCCTTCAAAATAGAAGTCAGGTAAAAAACGCGATTTTAATAAAATAAAAATAATCACTTTCCTTAGTGTATATTGCAACAATTTATAGTAGGAAATGTTCAGTAGAGTCTATACTGTGATAATATGCAAAAATATCAAGGGGAACTGTGTATTTGCAAATGTTGCTGGCTTTTTACTCCGTCCATACCATTGGCCACAATGGAATTCAGTGGATATGAAATATATATTGCCCTATAGAAAAAAAACTATTCTATATGCCGCGGTGAATGTATTGTAGGAAA